>ML481178.1:1268-29168 GCA_005239535.1 Nicotiana rustica
GCTGCCTTTGCTTGTTTTCCTTCCTGAACAGACACTTTTTTTCCTGAACAGACATCACACCTCTTCCAATAGTTGCCTATAAATTCTGAGGCATGGCTTATTTTTCCAGACACTGAAAAACACGAATTCCATTCTGAATACTGCATTCTACTTCGCAATCTCTCTCTCTCTCAAATTCGTAAGTGTGATCTTGCTCCGTTCTTTGAGTTTGTTGGTATCCTGCAGTTGGTATTGCCACTGTTGCAGGAAGGTTATTCCGTTTCATCCTGGGAGGATTTAATCCATTACCTTGGCAACTTGTGAGGGGGTTAAAATTCCTTAAGGACACACAAGGAAATTGTGGCCTCGGAATATTTCTTGTCGTTTATATATATATATTTTCTGTTTCTTCTAACAGTTCTTCTGATTTTCTGAGTTTTAACACAGAGACATTAACAGAACCTGAGTACTGTATCTATATGTCATCAAATAGAATGATCCATCATGAGGTATAAAGAAAAAGATATAAACAAATTGTATATATTTTATATGTGCGATATTGAAATGACATACAAAATATATACAACTAATATAATTGTATATAAGTTGTATATAAATTGTAAATTTTTACCGAATTTTTGTACAAAAAATGATTCAATTTATAGATAAATTGATTTTGACCGAATTTGTATATATTTTTTACAAGAACTTTAGTTTTTCTGTACATAGGAAAACTTAGAGATAAACCGGATAAGTAAGTTTAAATTTTCGTATATACAAAAAAAGTCCCAAAAAAAAGAGAGAAGAAAATGACCGTTAGAGGGACCACGTACAAGTTTTATAAAGATTACTAATTGATGGAGTAACTTGTATGATTCTAACTTAACACAAGGATCTCGTCCATTATATTGTTTCCAAAACTGCATAAACCTCCAACGGTTGTTACCAGCGGAGCCAGAAATTTTATTGAAGTGATTTAATTTTTATAAAAATAGATTATATCAAGCTTTTGTTTTTGGCTAAGGGGATTCAACTCTTATGTTTAGGGGTGTACAACTGAAACTGATAAATCGCATCAATCCGATAATTTGAGTCAAATCGAGAAAAAAATTCCGATTATGGTTTGATTTGATTGGTTTGGTGTTGAAAAAAAAAATCCGACGATATTTGGTTTGGTTTGTTTTTAATTAAAAAAAGTTGAACCGAAACCAAACCAACTCGACATTATATGTTTAGAAGTTTTAAATATATTTAATATATGAAAATATTTATTGTAGTGTAGTTTATAAATATTTCTAAATTTCATAACTTTATCTTTTAACATATTATTTCAGGCTTGGACTTACAATTTCTGGATGCTCCAATAAGTTTTATAATAATAAATGTTAGTAACTCAAATAAATCCTAAACCAAAATTAAATCAATACTAATGATAATAAAAGATATTCAATTCAATTGTACTATGAATGAAAATAGTGTTGGATATCTATATTTTAGTTTTTCCACGGTTTAGATAAAATGCGTAACTTATTTTTCTTTTAGTGTTTACTCGTGGAAATAATTGTACTAATTAGTCGTATTTATTTTAGCAAATTATTAGTAATTTAAATTATGTTTTTTCATTATGGATTACTAATAATATTATTTTATGCGATTTTATCATTTTTATTGTTGAATATTTTAGTACAATGGCATGAATCATCTCATATTTATATTATTTTATTAAAAAAACAGCTTATAGTTCTGCCTTACTAGGATTACAGAAATATCCAGAGCACAAATTCTATGTTTTGTGCTATGAAGACTTTATAAAAAAAATAATCCGAAACAACCCGAAAACCCGAGAAAAATTGAGATATAAAAACCCGACTTTTATTGGTTTGGTCTTTAGATTTAGGCTAAATACATCAAAAATCCCTTAAAGTTGTCATCACTTTTCACTTAGACACTCCATCTTAAATTTGTTTCATTTGAACACTTTAACTAGGTCTTTACAGTGTCATTTAGACACAAAATTTGGAGGCAGCCAAACACAAAAAATGCGTGTAATTCACACGCCAGAGCGACGATATGTCACGACCCAATTTTCCCTCCATTGAGTATCGTGATGACACCTAGTCTTAGGGACTAGGTAAGCCTAACATTTACTGAATAATAATAATAAATAACATTTAACAACTTTAGAAATGAAATCCTCTATAAAGTTTACAATCCCCAAAATCGGTAGTACAAGTCATAAGCCTTTCTAGGAGAAGTTTTACATAATGAATACATCAATGTCCCGGAATAGAAAAACAATGGGAATAAGTACATTAGAGAGTGACTTCGGAGCCTGCGAACGCCCGACAGGTGTACCTTGAATTCTCCAGCCACACCAAGCATGAGTCTCAAAACCAAGTCGAGTACCTCGCTCTGCACAAAAAAATGTGCAGAAGCGTAGCACGAGTACACCACGGTAGTACCCAGTAAGTATCAAGCCTAACCTCAGTAGAGTAGTGACGAGGCCATGTCAAGACACTCATTGAACATCTAAATCTGTGCTGGATGTGACATAAAGCTAACAAGAAAGGAATATTAAAGTAATGCCAATAGCAAACAGAAATAAGATTACAAACAGTAGTAACGATAAGGGAAACATGGCCGACAACGAGAAATAATCAAGTAATTAGACAACAACATAATTGGGATACAAATAAGGGTAAATGTACTCAAATAGAGAAAATATTATTAATTCAACCAATCAAATCGTTTCTAATACACGACTCCAATAAGCCATATTCTCGTAATCTCATACCATATATCACATCTTTCAAACCTTTAACACACACGGCACCTTGTGCCCACATCTTTCCATCTCACCTTGCACGGCAAAATTCACGTGCTATTCAGTATATAATATCCGTGATAAATGCTAATTAGGATGTTCAAGAGACTTTATGTATATATATCGAAAAGTAAAACTACAACTTCTGAACCAAGTAGGAAATCAATGAAAAAAATGAGTGTATTTTGAAAATTATTTGGGTAATGAAAATAGCCTTTTTCAAATAAATAGAACATCGAAAAAATTATTGAATTTAATATAGGATTATTGAATTACAATATAATAATGATTCTTTTTTAAGTAAAATAACAACCTCAGACATGCGAAGGAGATTAAGTTTAGAAATCAAGTGAAGTAAAACATGACAACTAGTAGAAATTGGTAAGTATCAAAATAAACAGCGGGTTTTAACTTAAAGTCACACAAGGCATCATGACATTAATTCTTTTATTTATCTAAAGTCATTATATTACTAACAACTCAACAAGACAGGAGACAATGACTCAATGTAGTAAATTCACCTGGAAAATTAATTTTTCGGAATAATAATATTAGGAAAAAGAACTTAGGAAATGACGGCAAGATGCTAAGTCAAAGACAATAACTCATCCTCGGAAAACAGTAAAGAACCGAGAATACAAATTCTTAGTATCTCGTACGAAAGAACCGAAACCAATACAACAAACAGGGAATACAAACACAAAATATGTTGCGGCGCACAACCCAATCCCACCATGTAATATCAATATAAAAATTCACCCTTATTCCACCATATCAATTCACCCTTATTTCACCTGTTGCGGCGTGCAACCCGATCACACCGTACAATATCAATATCATGCCAACACACAAAATATGTTGTGGCGCGTAACCCGATACCACCATATAATATCAATATCATAATTCGCCCTTATTCCACCATATCAATTCACCCTTATTTTACCTGTTGCGACGTGCAACCCGATCCCACGATATAATAACAATATCATAATATAAATATCCTCCTTTATTTCACCAGCTCTCTTATTTCATCTGTTGCAGCGTGCAACCCGATCCCCCTTACAATAATATAAATCAATAACAACAATTCAGTAGCTCCATTTACAAGAATCTCTACAATCAAAAGTATCAGTGCAGAACAACGAAGGAACCACATAGAACCCGAAGGAACACAACAAACTTTACAAAAATCATTGGACAGGTAAGGTACGTGATAAATAATTATGCAATCGCAACAATTAGGACATTTCGCAGATAAGTACAAGACATAGAAGAAGCTCAGTAATTAAGCGGTAACAAGACAATAAGGAAGGCAATAACTTCAAATAAGTAATATAAGGTCAAATAACGAGTGAGAAGTACAGTTAGGTGCTAACAACGTCGGATAAAGCATGTAAGAGTAGACTAACAACGAGATACTACATGTTATGACAATTCAATCAAAGGCATGGAAAGACAGTAGACAATCTAAACCGGTCAAATACCACATATAGATCGTGTACCCACTCGTTTCCTTGCGTACACGACTTTCACATAACATGATAGCACAATTAACTCAATTCCTAAGGGGTAGTTTCCTCCCCCTCACCCACAAAGTTAGGCAACACACTTATCTCAATTCGGCCAAATCAATACTCAAATTAGCTTTTCTTTTACAAATTTACCTTCGCTCGGCTCAATCTAGCCAAAGAAGACATAAATACATCAAACAATGCAAGATAAAACAACTTCAATTAACAAAGCTATGATCTTTATACAATTTGCAAAAAGTAAACAAAAGTCAACCCCTCGGCCTCGTACCTCGGAACCCCATAAAATTTGCAAAATCTGAAAATCCATTTCGATACGAGTTCAAACACACCAAAATTATCAAGTTCCGATACCAATTCGTCTTTCAAATTATCATTTTTCATTTTTGAAAGATTTTACAATTTTTCCCAAATTTTCCTTTAGATTCTGATGAATTTGATGTTAAATCTAATGTATATTCACAAAATATTATTGAAAATTGATTAGAGGTACTTACCCAATGATTGTAGATGAAATTCCTCTCTAAAAATCTCCCACTCTCGGACTTAGGGTTCACAATATGATAAAAATAAAGCTAAAACTCGGAATGCCCAGCATTTAGCAGGCTGCAGATGTTGCATTTGCGACAGGGGGCTCGCAAATGCAACCTCCAAAAATGCGGACAAAACATCACAAATGTGACCCCTGACAGACTAGGCCTTCATCATAAATGCGACACAGAGTTCGCAAATACGAAACTCTTCAGGCTTCGCAAAAGTGATACTTTCATCGCAAATGCAATCCAGTCCCCGGCAGCCAGATTTGCAAATGTGAAGACTACATCGCAAATGCGATAGTCGCATTTGCGACCAAAACATCGCAAATGCGATGAAACTAGAACAACACTCAGAATTCTTAACAAAACACTCTGAAGCTAATCAGAAACTCACCCGAACCGTCGAGGCTCCAAACCAAATACCCACACAAGTCTGAAAACATAACACAAACTCGCTCGCGTGATCGGAACACCAAAATAACCTCTAGAATCACGAATCGGGCGTCAAAACACATGAAAATCACAATGAACTTCTAGAATCTCAACCGAACGTCTGAACCATATCAAATCAACTCCAAATGATATCAAATTTTGTAGGCAAGTTCCAAATGACGAAGAAGACCTATTCCAAGTTATGAAACAACAATCCAGACCCGATAGCCTTAAAGTCAAACTATGGTCAAACTTAGGAAAATTCTAAACCATTAAATTGCCAACTTCCGCCAAATGATGTCGAAACCTTTTAGAAACATCCAAATGAAATTCCGGACATACATCCACGTCCAAAATCACCATCCGGACCTACCGGAACCATCAAAATTCTGATCCAAGGTCAAATATTCAAAAGTCAAACATTGGTCGATTCCTTCAACTTCGAGCTTCTCAAATGAGAGTCACTCCTAAAAATCCTTTCCGAACCTCTCAAAAACTCGAACCGATGATGCACGTAAATAATAATACACTGTGTAAAGCTACTCGTGACCTTTAACTGCTGAGCCGGAGGTAATTGCTCAAAACGACCAGTCCGGTCATCACAGAATTAGACGAGGACACGTGGATTCACTCGTTGTCATCTTCCCCAAATATCACTCATCACCGGAAAAAATCATTTTCGGCCATTTCTTTCCAGCTCAATTCTAGGCCAAATCAATAAATTCCAAAAAATGAAGATTGTTCTCTACCTCCAGATCTAACTTTTTAGAAATTTTTAGACTATCCCACCATTAAAAACGTCAGCTCCGACATTCTGCAGAGCTCCGGTGAGCTTCAGTTAGCCGGAAATTGAGTTCCAGCCATCCAAATTGAACAAAATCAATGTGAAAAAACACAGGTACCCCCTCCTTCCGTCTTCATCTTCCAAAAGGAACAAACACAGGTACCGTTTTTGCATTTTCAGATCTGGGGAAAAGAAAAATTTATGTCAATTTTTTTCTTTCTTTTTTGGGTTGAAAATCCCTTCTTCATTCGATTACTAGCATATCTTCCTTTAGATTTGGGCATACCACCACCATCTTGTAAAGTGTTATTTTTGTGAAAAACAGAGAACATAGATTGGTCGAATTTTGTTGGAGCCTTCACAGCTTCACCAGAGGACTGGCCTATCACGTGGGTTAGCGAATGCAAAACTAGCTTATTACCAAATTTTGGAGATACCCATTTCACCAGAGTGAAATCCCTATTTTTTCAATTATGATAAGAGTATTCCAAAACACTAGCAGTTCAAAAGTAAGACGAAATTCCCACCAAAAATAAGTAAAAAAATGGGAAGAAGATAAAATTTACAGAGAAAAGATTCTTAAGGAAACGCACAGAAACCTGGCCGGAGTACTGACTTTTCAGGCGACCTTGTTCGTGTTCTGCTTGCCAATGAATAGGAGGAAAAAAGAAAGTAAAAAAAATGAAAAATAGAAATACTGATCTCTCACACTCGGAAAAATAGTGTAATACACGCACTATGCCACATCATCATTTTGTGTCTAAATGACATAGTAAAGACCTAGTTAAAGTGTTCAAATGAAACAGATTTAAGATGGAGTGTCTCAGTGAAAAGTGATGACAACTTTAAGGGGCTGCCGATGTATTTGACCTTAGATTTAATAATCCGATATAATTGGTTTGGTTTGATAATTAAAATATCCGAATCAACCCGACTTATATACACCCCTACTTATGTTTATCAAGTTTATTATTTTTGGCTTATAATATGCATGTATAATAAGAAAATTTTGTATCATATGAACCCCTTGTATTAATGTGGTTCCGGCACTGTAATAGCCAGCTGAAATGGATATATATATTTGCCCTTATACGTAATTTGATTTTAAGGAATAACGATGGATACACACTCAACAGAATCACATCTCTTAAACTAAAACAGATAGTACTCGCTCTCTATCTCATTTTACGTGGCACATTTTGTTTTGATTTATCCTAAATAAGAATGACACACTTCTTTTTATTTATAAATAATTTAGTTTTAAAATTCTAATTTACACTTGATAATTATAACACAATTGTCTACGACTTATTTTAAATCATAAGTTTCAAAATACTTTTTTTTCTCTTAAATTACGCGCGCAATCAAATGCCATCACATAAATTTAGATTGGACGGAGTAGCTAGTATTAATAAGTCGAGTATGACCGTGCAAGGTTGTTTCCTTTTCTTCTTTAAAAGCAAGAAAAGAAGCCTCTAATTAAAAGTATACGGTTGCTCTACGTAAATTGCTTAAAGAGTGTTCAAGTAAAATAAAATAATATGAGGACCCTTTGACATCAAAAGCTATCTTAAATCATGTAAGTGAAGTTCAGGATTCAATTTGACAAAGTAAAGATGGTTTTCTTGTTAATGTCCTAATTATAATTAAGTTTCGGCATGGATAGTCAGTTCATGCACAACTGAAACTAGGTTGGACCTCAAGAGGTAAGCCATGAAAGTACCGTTACGTAGGGAGCGAGCTCCTACTTTATTAGGTTCATCATAGGGGTTCTTCCCATTAATGGGAAGAACCCCTATGATGAACCTAATAAAGTAGGAGCTCGCTCCCTACGTAACGGTACTTTCATGGCTTACCTCTTGAGGTCCAACCTAGTTTCAGTTGTGCATGAACTGACTATCCATGCCGAAACTTAATTATAATTAGGACATTAACAAGAAAACCATCTTTACTTTGTCAAATTGAATCCTGAACTTCACNCTTTCCAACCGAGATTTATAAAGAGAAGAGATGACCCGACATCTCAACCTGTGTCGAGCCTATGAAAGAGCATGCTCCAATTAGAACTAAGAAAATCAAATGACCCAATAGAAGATGAAGTAAATCAAGTTTTGGCTACAAAACCTGGCATTTACCATCATTAATGCTAAAGAAAATAGCCAAAGCTATGGCACTTAAACTTAATTTTAATAAATCTCTCGACATTATCCTGACCATGAAGCTAAAGAAAAACTGAAATACTTTAGAAGAGTATATAATACTCGTTCCAATTGACAAAATGTAACAAAACATAGGGCCATCACCCAAAAAACTAAATGTTTAATTATCATCAACAGAAGAATAAAATGATAGTAAATAATTGTGTCTGCTATAGAGGAGCCATGCATGATATCTTATCCAAGCAGTATACTGACGTTTTGCGATGCACGAGGGAACTCCAACAACTCGAAGAGGAAGAGCCAAATTCCATTATATTCAATGAATCTCGATGGCGCAACTATCACCTCAACAAGTGAAGGACAACGAGCAAGCAAAAGCTTCATGAAATGACGTTCAATTGCGTTGTTCACATAACCTTCTAACTTTATCTTCTGAAGGGACACCAGATCTTGTTCTACACAGTTTGGTGCTGTTAGGAACTCTGTAACTGCGTCGACGTTGATATCGTCGGCATCTGAGAGTTCTTCCTGTAAATATATATACAGCACACCAGAAATTACGGCGATACAAATAAAGGAGAAGTTAATTAGTAGCATAGAAAAAGATTTTTGTTATTATATATAAATCATTTTTGTACGTGGAGCTAGGGGATATTCTGGGGAAAGTCAAAATATAAACAAGTAACCACACCTAAAAGCTAAGAATATTAATCAACATATATTATATATACATAAAAAAAAAAACTTACCTAGCTAGCTATACAGTATAACTATCAAGCAAGGGAGTGTCAATCTTGAACAAAGGTGGCGGAGCGATTGATATAGCTAACCAACCTTATTATTTTCTATGTTACTGATCTCACTTTTTATAGACAGTTGTACGTAATTAGTTTTTAGATAATTTAATAGTATGTGACAATAGATCTAAAGTTTATTCATACGCAAAAAGTTGCCACCATTGCATCTAGGCAACAAGTTATAATGACAAGTTATAAGCTACCATTCATATGATAAATGAACTGTATCACTTTGACCATATATTAAGTACACATTATATAGTACATATGATTTCTTCAACAAAATCAGTTAAGTCGCATATGTACTATTAGCGGTGTTTGGTTGATAGTACAATAAATACTTCCATCACAATTTTTACAATATGGCACGATCCAGGCATACATGTGGTTTATTTATTGTGCTCCAAATAATTCCCTATCCTATAAATAGGTTATGTGCAAATTAAAGGTTTTTCCCCTTTAGGCATTAGTGAAATTTTAAGTATAATAAATGTTTAAAAAATAAAAGGAAACATGTCTCTCAATTCATTAACTAAAACTTCAACATGTTTAGATAAATACTTCAACGATTCATGAGTAATAATGAGGATAAAATTTAAATTCAGATCTTTAATTACCTGGATTTCAAGTGTATGCAACTGGGGAGCACTTTGAATTAAGCAGATAACTGCTGAAATCTGAGCTTTATCAGCAAAACAAAAGCCTAATTTAAGAACCACCAAATGCTCCAGTGGAGCCTCAAGCCTCTTCGGAACAACAGTTGGAACTACAAACTTTAAAAGAAAACCATAAAAAAAGCATGAGAGAGAGGGGGCAATTTTAAGTATATTATTTCAGTTATAACTATAAATTAAAGTATGAAATAGAATATAAAACAATATAATAAGCTATGCATGTAGTTTAATTACCTTGAAAAACAGTCCGTCCGTGCAAAACCCCGTAAGTTTAGGGAATAAAGCAATCATCTGAAACAAGGTAAACCTTCTCCAAAATTCATAGGTATAGATTCTGTTGCATGTTACAATAGTCACCACTTTCAGCTCAGGACAGGCTTTGAGAAGCTTCAAATCCACATAATGACTATCAACAATGTGCAAGCAAAGTAGGCGTGGCGCGGAGATATTAACGTATTCAATTCCCTCACAACCAGTAATCATCAAGACCAACAGAAGTGGAGCCTCAAGGATGTTATGCGCCAACTTTTGATTAAAAGACACTAGCTTTAAATCAAGCCTCACAAGATTCTGAAATGATGTTGAGACAAGCGGCAACTTGAAGTTGCAATTGGTCACGTTCAAATAACTCAATTTCTTCGCACACTTGAACAAGAAATGTGGCAAAGTATATGGAAATTGGAATATGTTATTGATGATGAGTTCATTAACACCTTTGTTAGAGACATAAAGTAGCCAATGATCGATGTCCCAATCGTCTAAATCAGCACTTGATACGTCAAGGAAAAACTTGATAATAGGGCCATTGTGTTGCAACAGTATTTTGTTCACGATGTTTTTGAATCCTCCATAAGTGTCTGACGAATCGTTTTGGTTTATGTCCTCATGGAATTGGCGATCTAACACAATGAATGGATGTGTGGACCAGATATGGTACCATTTTTTGGATAACACACTCATTTGTGCTATTTCTTTTATGGTCAGACGACATAAAATTTCATCGATTACATTGCTTGGTAAGTCGGATATCCTGTCTATACGGCCAAGTCTCTCCCTGTAATGATTCTTCTTTCTTCTGCCACCATTCTTTCTAAATAATCTGATATACAAAACAATTCAAATTTTATATATTAGCACATAAGTTGTAGAAAAACAAGAATGAGTTTTTCCTTTATCTTTTGTTGAGGGTAAATTAAACCAACGGTCATGGATTTGGAATAAAAAAAATAAAGATTATTGAAAAGCTAGTACTTCATTCAATGAATTTCTAAAGTGAGATTCACATAAATGAAACAACATAATAATAAACACGGGATAGAGTCAAAAATAGGTAAAAATTAACATACACTAACTTTTCGATGAATATATTTCACATGTCTTCATGTATACCCTTATCATTAAACTATAAGTTAATTCATAAAATATTCATACCTTTATTTATGACTTAACTATCGTAAACTAATATGATTTAGTAAAAATACAAAGTGCGGTAAGTTTTTTAAATAAAACATAATCCAATCTGGATTTGAACGATCTACAAAACTCTTGTTCAATTGCAACAACCCTCTATTTCATAATCACAATGGTTTTAGGTGAACAATTACCTTCGTATCTATATCAATTTGAAGATACCATTTGATGTAAATACTTAATGCGGGAGAGTTTAATTTTTGCCCTAAAAAACTTAGTAATGCCAATAGCAACAACCCTTTATTTCATAATCACAATGGTTATAGGTGAACAAATAGCTTACCTATCTATGTCATTTGAAGATAAATCATTTATAAGATACGTTTTGCTCTAAAAATTTCAACGCATATAAAAATCGATCAACATAAAGTGATTTTTATCTCTAAACCTAATTACCCATGACCTGAACTTCTTTAAGTTTAACATAAAAATTCATGAGGAACGTCAAAGGAGAATTCTATACTGAAAACATGTATTAATTGACATAGATTAGTACACTTCTTAGCGAATGTTACATAAAACATTCAAGACTTTAAAAAAAAAAAGCCCCCATTCTTAAAGAGAAAATCAAAGATAAAGTCGCCACAGATTGAATAAACTATATAGAATAAATTGAAAAACAAAAAAGAAAGAGAAAGGGGAACTTTTACTTACCTCGCCATTTTAATCAGAAGACCGCATATAACAATTCTACTTCTGTACTTTTGTGCTGATGTTCTTTCACTACTCCTGTTATTTATAGATTTGACAAAACGTTCAAATTTGGGAAATGGCATAAATTTTTTTTTGTTTTGGCAGGAAAATGAATTATTATCCTTCAAGAAACTCAAATTGTAGTCATTGATTTTTTTTCTCAATTAGTTGTAGTATTATATTATGATTTGAAATTTTTTCTATCTTGAGTATATATTCATTGGATGTAACGAATAAAATCCTATTACAGTAACCACTCATTTAGTGTAGTTGACTCCTAATTTAAATTTTTCCTATAGAGGTTCCTATGAAAGTTGTTTCATCGGTGTCTTCCATGGACAAAAGGGTAATTTTTGAATTATATGTAGTTTAAATAATTAATGCACTATCTAATATTCTATGTCCTAAATTATTAACACATGTTTCCTGTTATGAATATATGTAATTTCCCCATAAAGTTTAAAATGAACTAAAGCTTATATTACCTTCAATTTATTCATTTTAATTTATGTTATTTGGATAGTTTGTTGAGTTCAAGAACCAATCCATTATATATTTCTTTTTTGGTTATAAGGACTACTAATATATTAAGTCGTCAAAAAAGTTACAGGGAATACATCGCTAAGTACATCAGGAAAGCATCCTATCATTAGCTATAGCTAAGTTACATACTTGAAGCGAGTTTTGGTTTATACTTGAACTATTACAAAAAATGGGGTGGGGGGAGGGGGGCTATACAAGCTTGCGTACTAGGGGTTACATGGGATGATGATGGGATAGGATTCAAAATACAATGAGTGGGGGAGTCCATTTAACGTAGCGGGGGAAATTTTGTGGTCCGAGTGATTTGTGTTTTGGTGTTTGTTAAGAAGTGAAATTCTGCTGCTTAGTTGATGATTTGTTTAGGATCGTGTTAGTGGTTACTCTTATCAAAAAGAGTCTGGTTCCTAGTTAGCCAAATATTTCATAAACAAAATGGAATAAGGGTGGATAGAGGTATGCAATAGATGATGAGAGGACTTGTTTGGTGTATGGTGGACTTGAGGCAAGTTTTGAACAAGAGGTGTTGGGCTTGTATGTGGTCGATTAGTGGGAGTAGTCCTTATTTTGTCCAAAATGTGCGTGTGTCTTTGCATTGGAAAAAAAGGTGAGTGAGAGTTTCTGGGTAGTTATTCCATTGTGGACAAGTAGGGGTGGGTAAAATACTAATATAGTTGAGATAAGAGGCTGTGGGAAGACGTTCGTGGTTGCATAATCATAAGAAGTGTTGCAATTTTGAGGGTAAGTGTAGTTTTCATATCCTGGAATATGTATTATTATTAGGGGTTTGATGTATGTAGTTGTAGCAAGATTTTACGGTGAAGTGGCCTGAGCTGGTAAGGTAGTTAAGGGTGTCGCAGTGTGTGGGGTTCGAGGAGAGGTATATGTGATGAATCTTAGCCATTAATTGGTCCGGTAGATTGAAAAGGAGGTCATCGGAGTTCCATGCATGGTTGGTAATATAGAAGTGAATATTTTTCTAGGCTTCATGAAGTAGTAGTGGACCATGTATTAGAGACCTTAGTGGTGAGTTCTGATGTAACCATGAGTCATGCCAGAAGTTAATGTGGTTGCATGTAGCTATATTCCATTTGCTACCTTTTGTACAATCAGACCAGCCTACTTGGATGTTTTTCCATGTGAAGGAGTTATTTTGGGTGGTTGGGTGTTGGGACAGTAGGATAGATGCCCAAAGAGAGTTGGGGGATTTAAACATGCGCCAGGCCAAGTTTGCATGTAGTGCACGATTTTTAAGCCCCCCGTTAGATTTTGGAGAAGTAATTGAGTTCCAATTTATGAGGTGGATTTTTTTCTTTTGTGACGTAGAACCCCATAATTTTTTTTATACTTATTCAAGCGAGTAAGGTGATGATGTATTTCATGGTATGGTTTGGTAAGGTGTTTAAAGTAGAGCGTATGAGAGTGGCCCTGCATGCTAAAGTGAGAATTTGTAATTCCAATCCGCTAATTTTTTTTTAAATTATCTAGAAGAAATCGAAAGTGTTGGGAACTAGGTCTGTTTTTGAATATTGGGAATCCCAGGTACCTGCCCATTGTGGTACCTTCAGTCATGTTGAAGGAAGTAAGAATGCAATTTTTATTAGAGATGGAGCAGTTTTTGGAGAAATATTTTTTGTATTTTTCAAAATTGATTTTTTGCCCAATGATATTGGTGAACGTAGTAAGGGTATCTATTATTGCAT
The DNA here is from genome assembly GCA_005239535.1 of Nicotiana rustica. Lineage (NCBI taxonomy): Eukaryota > Viridiplantae > Streptophyta > Magnoliopsida > Solanales > Solanaceae > Nicotiana > Nicotiana rustica. The sequence goes on from ML481178.1 coordinate 15,389, forward strand.
GGCACGAAGAAGCACTGATTTTGGACGTTAAGATGATGTCGTCAACAAAAAATAAGTGAGAAATATGTGGTCCCTTGCGCGGTAAAGTTATGGGTTGCCATTTGTTGTATTCAATTGCTGTTTCAATATTGCGGGATATCATTTTCATACAAATAATGAATAAGTATGGTGATAGTGATCGCCTTGGCGAATATCTCGAGTGGGTGTAAATGATTCAGTTAGTTTACCGTTGAAGAGGATGGATATGGATGAAGTGGTTACACAGGACATAATTAAGTTGATTGGTGAGTTGGGAAAATTAAAGTAAATAAGGGCTCGTTTGATAAAAGACCATTCGAGTCTATAAAAAGCTTTTTCGAGGTCTAATTTGAGGAGCATGTATGGGGTTTTGCCTTTCCTTTTTTTGAAGTGATTGAAGATTTCTTGAACTATGATTGCATTGACTGCTGAACGACGCCCTTTAAGGAAGCTGATTTGTGTTGGGTGGATGATATGTGAAAAAAAAAAGGTTTAATACGGTTGACGATAATTTTGGTATTGATTTTGTAGATGGTATTACAAAGACTGATTGGGCGAAATTGTGTGAGTTTGGCAGCATGTTGTTGTTTTGGGATGAGACAAAGATAAGTCTTTTCAATTTCAGTGAGTATGGTATTTGTGCGAAAAAATGTTGGGGTAAAATTCAATGACTGAGTTTGAGACCTCAGGCCAATATTTTTGGTAGAAGAATGAGTGTAGACCGTCGGGCCCAGGGGCTTTAAGAGCTTGAAATGAGTGGATGGCTTGAGTGGTTTCAGCTATTTCCAGAGGTTTAGTCATGAATTGATGATCGTAGGGGTTTAGTGTGTTATAAAAGGAGATGTCATAGGAGACTTGTGATGAACAAGAGTCTGTGGTGAATAGTTGAGTGAAGTAGGTGACGAATATGGACCTAATAATGGGTATGTGGTAGCACCAATTACCCGCTAAATCTTGTAAGGCCGTTATTTTATTACATCTACGTCGGTTGATGAAAATTTTTTGTGTTTGCGTTACCTTCGTTAAGCCAAAGGATGCGAGACTTGAGTTTCCAAAAGTATTCTTCTAGTGTTAGTATATTATTGTATTCTAGAATAAGCTCTTTTTCTAGTGTTTGGAGATAAGAGCTCGTAGGGTAATGTATAGAGGATTGAAGTCCTGTTAGTCGAGCTAAGACATGTTTTTTTCGTTTGAAGAGATTACCAAAAGTGTTACGGTTCCATTGTTGGACTTCAATGGTGAAGTATTGTATAGCCTCAAGTATATGGTATTGGTAGACCAAGAGTGGGAGACTAATGGTTGGAATTCTGGATGAGAAGTTCAAATGGTTTCAAAGCAAAAAGCCTTGTTGGTGGGTGCTAGGTTGGTACTAAGGTTCAAAAGTAGTGGACAGTGATCTGAGATGGTGCAAGGTAGATGTGTTACAAGTGAGTCAGGAAAAAGTGAATTCCATTCATAGTTAGCTAGGAAGCGGTCTAACCGTTCTAGGATAGTGTAACCATTTTTTTATTATTTGTCCATGTGTAGCGGCTTCCTTTATAGCCTAAGTCACTAAGTTGGAAATAATCTATGCAATCAATAAATATTTGAGATCTATTCAGTTTAATATTTCTGCCTCCAAACTTTTCATTATTACGAGTAATTTCATTAAAGTCTCCTCCAATTAACCAAGGCCCTTTGTAGTTCTGTGCAATGCAATTAAGATTATTCCAAAGATGAAGACGATTTTCAGAATTAGGGCTTGCGTAAATTGCGAAAAATAGCCATTTATGTTGGGAAGGAATTACCCAGATCATGCAGTGGATTTCTTGTTGCCAGGCCTATTGCGTCATGGCAACATCTTCCACTTGTAAGATGTCATTTGCCCAAAATATTGCTATACCTTCTGAACGTCCATTAGCTGGTACCTCATGCATGTCAGTGAACTGGAAAGCTTCTTTTATGGGGGTATGATCTTGGAGGTGGGTTTCTATGGGCGTTGGTAGTCAAGTAGTGATCCAAAGTTACGTCAAAAGTCTGGAGACTGAGCTCCACAACAATTCCAAACAATAAAATTTATATAACTATGGGTTGGGATTGGTGGGGGAGATCCCTGCATGTTCATGGGTGGATTGTGTTCCACCTGAGGTAAAAGTGAGGGTGTGGCTATGAGTGCATACTTCCCTACATCGGGGTTGATAGTGGGTCGGATTCGAAGAGAGCATCGATGCACGTTTGATGGACAATTTATTATGAACTTTTTTGCATAATATTCTTTGAGAACCAAGACCTTTATCCCATTTAGCCATAGGGGCTCTGGTCTTGTTTCCCTGAAGTGTATCATTGCTTGTTCGATCTCCTGGTAGAATATTTCGTTTGATTCTTCTTGGTCAAGGTTGTATTGTGGTGAGTGGGGTGGGGAGAATGGCAGCATTTCCTAAGGACTCATGGGATGTGGGCAATCCATTATATTATAGAGATATGTAATAGGTAAATTGATTTGTTTTCTTATTTTGTTAATTAAATGAAATTTACAAGTAATAGGAGAGCAAGAGCACAGAAGGTGGAGAGTGACGAGATCAATACTTCTACAATCAAATTTGAGAATGGGAACATGTTCTTTGTTCTTTTTACATCTAACTTGATAAATTTCAAAAATACTGCAGCCAAATTGTTTGGCTCTCAAAATGTTGTAGCTTTCTATAGAAGTAAAAGTATTGAAAATCGTCAAAGTATGAACTTTTATTTTTCATGTGAGTGGTATTCGGGCCAGCTCGGCGCACCCAAGTTATTTTATGGGTATCTGTTACCTTTCACCAACACATATGTTATGATTTGAACATGAAATCTTATGTTATCCACTCACTTCATTAATCACTAGCCCACACGTCTATATTGCAGATGTTCGATTATACCCAACTCTAGTCTTAAAAAGGATAAGTGGTCGTTGCAAATATAATTTGGTCTAAGAGTCCGAAGTCGAATCCCACATAGAATTACTAAAGCTTATCTACAACTATTCAATATTGCTATGAAATATTTCAAACAATTTCTAGTCATAAAGATTCTGATTTTGTTTTTAAAAGTATTAACTAGCAAATAAGCAGTAAAATTATCAACTAACGAGGAAGAAGTTGGAGCAAATGTTAGGGAGAGTTATAATTTTTCGAATTGTTGAAACCTTCTCGCTACGTCTCCTATAATTTTACCTAAGTATTCTCTATTGATCGTGAGTACTTCATGTATCTGAATTCTCTCCTGAGCAACTAAAATAATTTAATAGACATATTCTCCTGAACTACGCTAGCTGGCACTATCTTAACATTTACTATGACCACGTCAAGGCTTTGTTATTCCTCAACCCACCTTTAAACCCCTCTAATTGATTTCTCACATACGTTATGAGTGACTTTGTTCAACAAGCACGTAAATATATAATCTTTCCATAAGTAATATATAATAAATAAGCACAGTCAATTGATGACCATTCAATCAAATGATATAAGCACATAATGAACAAAAAGGAGAAAATAAATTCAGAAGCAAAAATTATATTTGAATATAAAAGCTCATTCCTCAAAATGCTGAATCAAACTTTATATAGAAATTTTGCTATTCATAGTCGTACTAACAATTATATTAATAATTCAAAACATTAATCTACAAACAAGAAAGAATTGAAAGAAGAATTCTTATGATCCGTTGCTTGCATTCACTTGCTCCAGCTGTCTTTTCTCTCAAAAATAATATCTTTCCCCGTCTAAAACGAGTTTACAAGATACTTATAAGATAGGATTGAAGTGTCCAAGTTCAAAATTCACAAGAAAACAAAAATAGCTCGGATGAAGCAGTCATCGGCCATGGCCGCCCCAGCCTCCGCCTACTGCCATGTAAGGCGCGGACCTTGGAGCCTTGGGCTCCGCTAGGGGCCAAAGTTTCACCGCCTAGCGCCATCTAGGGCGTCAATATTTCATCGTCTAAGGCGCCAATATTTCAGTGCTAGGCATTATATAATGGAAATGATCTTCCCTTACCTTGCACCATTTGTAGCGCTCCGTTTTCTCACGAAAGCGGGTTTTAACGTGTGACAACTCTTTTAAATGGGTATTAAAAGAGAAGAGTCGTCACCTAATGATTTTTAAGGTGCGTTAGGGCAAATATTTGCAAATAACTCTTTTTAACTAATCTTCGTCATAAAAAATCAGGTTAGGACTCAAGCTACCTCAAAAAGAAGGGATTAGGCAGTCTTCGGGGTTCACAACTGTAGTTCCCGATCGAATATCATTCCATAGGGATTATCAAATTATAACTATTCTATGTGAGCATATTAATTAAAAGAGAGTAGAGAGTCCAAATAACCAATCAATTTATTCAAAGCAAAGAATAGGATGAAATGATTGATTGAAAGAAATTACATTCAAATGAAGGAAATAACTTGTCTTCTAATAAGTAATTGGTATAACTCTTGGGAATTACAAGATACATCCTAGTCCAATCTAAGTTTCAATTGAGGAAGGGGTCCTGAGTATTTTGCCTAAAAGATCACTTCGTACAATATAAATAATTCTTCGTAACTCCTTTAATTAGAAGGGTTGTTTATATTATTCAGCGAGCACAAACTATCATCTTCTTCTGCTACATAATTATCGTGAAGTTATTTACCTAAAGCGTACTAGTTCAATTCTAAATCGCATCCTATATATGCTTACTTACCCCATGCCTCTGGTCCGTGAAGCTTTGGACCTACTATGTGGGTGGTTCTAGACTCACCTAAGCTGCTCAAAATGATAAAAACTAAATGTCACACGATCAAGACAAGTAGGATCAAAGAATTGCCATTTAAATTCTCCTTATTGATGTGGAGAATGCTTAGAAAACGTTGGTTTTGCATGTTGTGATACTATCAGCTTATTGAACCAGTGATGCTCTACTCAACCAAAAAATGCAGTGCACCAGCTAATCCTTAACATAATATGTTGGGAACAATATGGGCAGAAATCAATCACAGTATCAAGAAAATGCCACCAATTAAGGTGTTTATATATTAAACTAGTAAAGAACATCATGTTTTTGTACAGCTTGGAAAAAGAATAATGTTAACTTCAGTATGTTTAATTCGGTAAACTTTTTGATTTCAAATTAATAATTGCACATTTCTATAATTGTTACATGTCATCTAGAACAAGCTAGCGATCACTGTTTCAAAGAAGCATAAGTAATTAGAGTATATATTCATCAGCTCTTCAAGTTGGGGTGCACTTTGAAGCAAGCAAATAATTAACCGCTGAAATCTGAGCCAGATCAAGAAACTTAATTAACACCTATTTGGAACAGAATGTGGAACTAAAAACTTTAACACACACCAAAAACAATAACTCTCTCTCTCTATATATATATATGAGAGACGATTTTTAACAATTCAATAAAGCTAGCTAGCAATAGCATAGAAGAAAACCTAAGTTTGCAGTTTAATTACCTTGAGCAAAGCGCCATAACTTTAGGGAATGAACAAATAAGCTCTGAAAAGTTAAACTTTCTCCAAAATTCATAACTGTTGATTGTTTGAAAGTTTACGGGTTTAGAAATTATAAAGTTTACAGGTTCGAAATTCAGCGGTTTCGAAAGTTTAGCGGTTCGGAAGTTTATGAAATTTGTGGGTTCGGAAGGTTGTTGGTTCGAAAATTTATGGCTTCATGTTTATTATATCTATATTATTTATGAATACTCTTGAGAAGTCATTTTCCTTAATTTATGTATCAAACACCGAAAAATGAATAAGATTACTACTTATTTTCAAGAAAATATTTTCTTGAAAAATATTTTTCATGGAAAACATTTTCCGTTATACCAAACACACCCTAAACAACTAATAATAAAATGCACAACAATAACGACAACAATAAAATCTAAACCTAGAGGAAGGGGAAAGCAACTGGACCACAACAATCAAGGGATAACAATGGCGAAATTAGGAGCTCCGGACCCAGCAAATGCAAGGAAGCAACGTAGCATAAACGTAATTCAAGGTATAACTCTTCTGGATTTAACTGCAGCAACATCGGAAAAGACGCCACAGAGGAATAGTACCATGCATGCAGAAAAGGAAAGTGGAACTACAAGCTAGGGGAAGAAATCCTGGGTGACATGGAGGAAGAGGAAGTCAGTGAAAAGGAAAACATATGTATGCAACTGAATTCAAATACAAAGTCATGGAGTCGAGTAGTTGGTGTCACACCCCTTTTCTACCCTCCAAAAGATGTATGTTATTGGATTGTTGTGGGTTAAAGAGTTTTTCCAATTAAAGTAACAATTTTGAAATAGGGATTATTTTATTGCTCAGAGGCGCCACTTGGAATTGATTTTGGGTGTTCCAAGTCACCCGTTATTTGAATCCCTAATCAAAGGAAGATTTGATTCTCTTTTTATTGGTCCGCGAAAATAAAGTTCGGGTAAGGAATTCTATTGATTGGGGAGAAGGTATAAGGCATTCCTCAAGTCCCGTGGTTCTAGCACGGTCGCTTTATTGACTTAAACTTGGCTTAAATTAATTCTGAATAAACTATGTTTTATTAGTTTCTGTGTTTTACTTGTCCACTTTTACTTCTTGATTATTAGATTTATCAAGAAAAATAATTTTTGGATAAATTACGTTGTCATAATCACGCTACACAAGCGAATGCGCGATCGAGATAAAATTTATTAATTTTGTCATAACAGCGCTACGCAAGCGAATCCGCAATTATGACGAAGATTATTAGTATATTATTACTTTTAAAAGAAATTACTACATTTAAGGAATTAATTAAAAAATTAAATATCGCACTACGCAAGCGAATCCGCGATTTTTAACAAAAGGAATAATTAGAAATTAATTAAAGCTAGTAGAAATGGTATGAAATTATTGAATTAAAAATTATTGAATGTTAAAACATCACGCTACGCAAGCGATTATGTGAGTTAAAGCACGCCTACTAATTGTCTAGCATTTAAATTAATTAAGTAATTATGTTATTTTAATTTAAGGGAAGGGGCTGCTCTAAGTGGTTCACAATTTCCTTTACCTCTACTATCACAGTGGACATGAGTCCACGCCTAAACTTAGTAAAAAAGATTTAGTCATGACAATAGGAATCTTTTAATACACAATTGAGATGAAGTGTAATAAATAAATAAATAAAATCATTTAAACATCACATTTTTAAACTTATGATACTACCTTTTTATTCTTTAAATTTGACCATAGCAGATCTATCCGGATCATGAAACTATTTCAAACGCTAAAAAAAAAAAATCAGAAATTCTCCTCTTTATTTACTATACTAAACAACTATACAAACTAACAAGTTTACAACAGCAATCTAAGCTAACCTAAAAAAAGAAAACCTTTAAACTTGACTAACGGAGAAAAAGATATCCCCAAAAAAAAGGTCTCAAGCCACTCTTGAATTGAATCACATTTACATTTACTTAAAACACAAAACAAATGCTTTAACTAAAACATAAACCAAAGGAAAACAAATAAATATATTTGAACATACATTAGTAGGCTAGAGTTACTTTGCTACAGATCCTCACGAATGTGGTTAAAATGAATATAAACTTTTTGGCACTCCAGCTTTATGCCGAAACTGGAAACTAAAGAAGTTAGCATCTACACGTGGAAAAGTGTTTTCTCGTTATTCGTAGACATGAGAAAAATGACCTTAGACCCTCTTTTTTATTTGTTTAACAACATTTTAAAGTATCATTTTAAAAGGATAATTTGCCTTGATACTAAGGACTTTAGCCATTTAACATGCACATGGATACTTATTTAATCATTAGATAAGAACTTGAAATTCAGGCAAGTAACAAATTGAGCCATGGAAATATTTATCCTTTCACTTTCCAAGGAACAAAGCCAACTTCAAATGTAATTAACCACAAATAAGAGAACCCGACTTAAAGTTCAATACTTAAAAAAGGAAGGAAAAAAAAATCAGTTGCTAATAGTAAGAGTAGAAGCTTTCAACTATTCTTTTTTCAAAGTGAAAACTCAACTTAAAAAATCAAGATGAACCAAGCATCCGTATTTTACCACGTAAATCTGCTTGAGATATAAGACACAACCAGAGAAATAACCATCCAGTATTCGTTTCTTTTATTTTCAACTAAACAACAGTGGAGTATGCTAAAAACACATGTCATGTCCATTGATATTTTGAAAAATCTGCATTGCAGAGGTTTAAGGCTTACCTATGTTGCAGAGAAATTAAAAAAAAGCAGTGCAAAAATCCAACCAGTAGCAACTCAAAAAACAGCAGAAAGCAGCTCAAGAGTCTCCGAAAATGAACCCAAACACAACAGTCTTTTTTCCAAGGAATTAAACCAGAAAATACTCTTAAAGACACTAGTATTTCATGGAATGTCCAGAATGTGTAAGATGATCCTGTAAAGTGAGGAAAGACAGAGCTTTTATATGAGAGGGAGAAACACCTTTTTTTCATTGAAAATCAGTCCAATCCTATTCAAATGACAGATTTTTCACCAAAAATCTGTCCAATACTATTCAAAGGATGATTCTTTTGGTAAAAAATCTGTCCAAAGAATAGTATTCCTACCAAACATGGACAGTGCTTTGGAGTATTGTAACTCCAAAACTGTCTGAAATAGTATAACGCAAACCAAACACGGACCCTACACTCAAGTATTCTACTACCCTCACAAACCAATATCAAACTAAACTATTGCTTCAAAATAAAAGGTGCAAAATCAGATAACTAGACTTGAACCATCAACAAAAGATCCTAATGACTACAAGCAAATAAAACATATAGTTAAGGCCTTAAACTAGTTAATTTAAACATAGACAAAATTAGAAATGATGAACATGAAGTTGAAACTTAACAACCAAGGCAACACAGGATACATGTTGATAATGAAACAACTATCGAGTTGACTGAAACACGAAATTAAAAACGAGGCTAAACACAAAATACCGACCACTAGCATATTTTGAACTAATGAAAAACACCAAAATCAATCGCAAAACCAGATTTGTACTTAAAGCAAAATACCAAAATCAATCGCAAAACCAGAATATCAGTGAACTTCGCCAATTACAAATAGCTAATCGGATTTCAAAGGTGATTAACAAAATCGATTGATTAAACAAAACGTAATGACAGAGTAAACAACTATCTAATACATGATTTGAAAGTATTAAGTAACGACTAATATCGATGATCGCTAATGAAACTAACACGAATCACTTATCACAGATTAACAATAACAAAATTACAACCAAACAACGGGTAACTAGAAAATCAAAAACTTAGAGGAGGGATTAGGATTTTACCTAAACGCTAAAGCTTCAAAGCATTAGTACAACACAACTCGATGGCGAATCGACCTCCACGCCTCTTTTTCTCGATGACAAATGGAAAAAAAATACAAACTCTGGCGAACCAAGTTGAGTCCAGCAATGTGTCAGAGAGAAAGAGAGACTAAGGGGTCGTGTCTATGCTGGACGGAGGCTTGGCGGCGGCAGTGAGGAGGCGTTGAAGTGGCGACCGTGTTGGTTGTGGTGTTTTTTTTGGGGGGGGGGGGGGTTTGAAGTTTTTGGGGTTGGGAAGNGGAGAGTGGGAGGAGGACGGTGGTGTAAAATTTTTAGAGTTTGGAGTGGTGAGCAGCGGCTAGGGTTCCGGTTAGAGCTTAGATTTACGGAGATTGAGAGGGGTTATGGGGATTTGGGGTCAGGATTCATGGAGAGGAGGTTGAGACGAGGAGATGGCAAAAATTTAGGGGCGTTGAAGCACCACCGGCGGCGGCGCACGGTGGTTACAGCAGAGGGGGAAGCGGCGACTCAAAGAGAGGGTGAGAGAGAGGAGAGAGTGAAGAGAGAGGGGTTTAGGGTTTGTATTAAGAAAAAATGGCCAAAAATCTGATTTACCAAGGATTATATACCTTGGAGGAAATTAAACCAGGACCGTTGGATCTCGAGAATTGAAGGGCTGAGATTTGATCTTGGTTTTACTTGATGAAACGACGTAGTTTCATCATAAAACTATGCCGTTTTGAACCAAGGCTTGGCCAACCCTCAATTGGACTTGGTAAGGACGAATTGGGCTCAAATTTTGGGCCAATTGGGCTCAAATTTTGGGCCAATTTGGCTCAATTTTAATTAAAAATATAATAGCCCAAACTCTTAACCCCTAATTATTTTATTTAGTCCTAAAGAAAGCATACAAGTAAAAGAAAAATCTTTTTGGTGTATATAATTTAAAGATACAAAACTAAAATATGCAAATAAAAGGTAAAAAATATTTTTGGTATTTTTAATAAAGGAATGCAAATAAAAATGCACAAACAATTAAAATCATCCAAATACTAGTATTAAAAGCATGTAAAAATTAGGTATTCACAGCTGCCCCTCTTTGTTCGAGAACATGAAGAGTTTTCGTGCAAAGAAAAGTGAATCCATGACTAAGTTTTGCTCACACATCACTACGATGAAGCATTTGAAAAAGGTGACCGAACCTTGCTTCCGGGGTTGCCTACATATCCTGGGGTATAAAAGAATCAGGTCAGTGTAGTTCTGGAAAAGTTTGGTAGCTGGGACTACCGGAAACTAGATTTAAAACTGCTGTTGTTGTTGCTGTTGCTGTTGCTGTTGCTGTTACTGTTACTTGCTGCTTACATTAAAGGGAAAGATAAGAGAACTACATATGTCTGCAAACTAAGAGTTACAAAACTCCTATCTATGTGCCTTATGGAGTCAAATCTTGATTTTTGACTTGCTCGCTTGTGTCGACCTTAGATTGGATCTTGATGCTCTTTGAAGAAAAGATTGTGACTCAATCTCGATTGCTTGCTTTTTGGATCAGAATTTGAGAAGATGAATCTTGAGAAGCTGGGTTGCTGACACACTGTCAATGCTAACTTCAACCATCTTGTGATCAAAAGACTTCTTTCTTCTGATGAGACACTGAAATCGCAAGCTATTAACAGTCATATATGCTCTACGGCGGGGCCTGAAAAGCCATCAAAGACGAACAAAAATTTTCTGCCCCAGTTTGAACTAGGAAAATTTTGTGAGTTACCAGAGAAAGTTATAAACTATCTAATTTATTGAAAGGCACACAGAAACAGTAGTATAAATAGACTAAGAGAGATAAAAATTTGTAACGAGGGATTACGTACCTTACATTACCCAAAGGATAGGTAACCAGGGGTTGGTACCCTGTATTACTGAAAGGAATATAACCAGGGGTTGGCACCCTGTATCATTGAAGAAGAATATAACCAGGGGTTGGCACCCTGTATCATTGAAGAAGAATGTAACCAGGGGTTGGTACCCTGTATTGCTGGAAAGGAATGTAACCAGGGGTTGGTACCCTATATTACTGGGAAGAAAATGTAACCAGGGGTTGGTACCCTGTATTACTAGGAAGAAATTGTAACGAGGGGCTGGCACCCTGTATTACTAGAACAAATGTAACCAGAGGTTGGAACCCTGTAGTATTGGAAGGAAATGTAACCAGGGGTTGGTACCCTGTATTACTGGAAGGAAATGTAACCAAGGGTTGGTACCCTGTGTTACTGATAAAGCTTTGAATTCCTATAAGCGAAATGGTTCTACCTGGGTTAAGCTATGTAAAATGACCTGAGCGAAGAGTACTTCTCCCCGGAACTATGAGCTGGATCCCCCTAGGCAAAACGGTTCTACCCGAGTTAAGTTACGTAAAACACCCTGAGCGAAAAGTACTTCTACTCAGAACTATGAGCTGGATTCCCCTAGGCGGAATGGTTCTACCTGAGTTAAGCTACTAAACTAGGAGGTATGAATAGTAGTGATGCATGCTAAAAAATAAAAGAAAAATGGAGATTTCAAGGAGCTTACGTTTGGTGACATTCGTCCTTTAAGAACTGCCATTCTGCACTGCTTTGTTCCTGCTTCTAACAAAGAAAACTTTATGAGTTTTCAAAGTGGTGGTTGGTTTGTGGCCTTGATGCCCTATTGTGGTTTGACTTCACGGCCTATCCACAACTGAAGAACTGATTCTATTAGTATGGTATCGAGATGCTCGGCTGATCTGTATCATCTTCTGAAGACCTTGGCTTTCCAATGTTGCCCCCAACTGTTTCATACCCAGACGTCCTTGGCATTGCGACCTTTGACTCCGAGGCAATGCAATTTTCTTTAAAAATCATAATCAGTTGTCTTGCACCTAGTACCGGTTTGTGTCTGCAGTGCTTATCAACTTTTCTCATGAAGAGGTCTTGCTTAGGCAACCTTTTTCAGTTTCTTTGGGACACTTTGTTCGCCTTGTCAAATGAGATCACAGACGGATTCGTGCCTTCGTCAATGCCGTATATGCCCCAAATTGTGCTTGATATTACGGGGAAACTGTAACCAGTTTTGCAGCCATTTGTTTGCTTCGCTTTTGATGAAAGATTAGACCGAAAGGGACTCAAAGAAAATTATGGGTAAAAATAGAAGAATACTTGAAGGTGCAAAAGAACTGTGCTTAAACAAAAGGCATCCCTTTCGGGGAAAGGAACAGGGAGACTTATCTGGAAGTATGTGCCGACTTCAATGAATCATGACATGCACTTTGGACTGGACGCCTGATCCGTCTGAGCTGTATAATTCTCAAAATCTGTCGCAAAGGTTCATCTTGAAACTGTCTTGGTTGTGCTCATGCAGTACGAAGACTCTCATTCGGCTAGTAGCGTCCTTTGCGGGTTTTCGCCAACTGACCTCTCTCATTTCTCTACTCACCGTTGCCTTATGGTGCCCATTTGGGTTTTCACCGATAAGACTCTCTCATTTCATCTTTTTTTTTTACTACAATACGACATGTGACTCGTTCAGGATCTTGATTAACACATGAGCATGCTCTTTTGAATGTATGAGCAGAGATAGTAGAGAAATTTGGGCAGGAGTCCTTCTCAGCTGGTCAATGATTGAGTAATCCTGAACTTTCATCTTTTTCGAAAACTCTTCTGCCTCTTCTTCGGTGACTGGCTTCTTTATTGGCAATTGGCATTCTCTGATTTGCTTGGCCTTCCTCAACTCTTTTGGAGAGTAACACCTTCCCGATCGAGTCAAACCTCCAGTTTCCCCCACTTCTTCTATGATTTCCTTGCCTTTGTAAGTCATCACAGTTTTGTTGTAGTTCCAAGGAATGGTCTTCGTGTTTGTCACAGGGGGTTGCACGTCAGGTTTGATTATGATTGGCTAAGTTGTACCCTTCGTACCACCATGGTTCTTCCTTGTGATAGGGTGGCCTCCAAGGACATATAACCTTGGGCTTGGAACATTGGAGCGAACTTCCAACCTCGATATTTTTGGACCAAATAAAGTTGCCTTCTCTGAGCTCTGGATGCCTTTCACAATCAATGAAACATCTCGGCTTGGACTTACTTTTAGACATGTTTCTTCTTGAATTGCTCCTGATGTCATTTCTACTCGACCAACCGGCTTGTATTCTTGATCTCGGCCAATCATTCCCACAAAGTGAACATCATTGTGTACTGGAAAGGGGTTGTTGGTCACATTAGGAGGGTCCTCGTCATTTGTCACCACAATCAATTTTTCAGCAATCAGTCTTTCTATGGCTCTTTTCAGAGTCCAGCAATCATCAGTGCTATCCCCCGGGGCCCCTGAATGATATTCACATCTAGTATTTGCTTGAAATCCATGTGAATCAGGATGCATATGGTGGGGAGCGATGGGTCCAATCACGCCTATTTGCTTCAGCTTGTGGAATAAACTAGAGTATGATTCAGCCAATGGGGT
>ML481178.1:38949-51059 GCA_005239535.1 Nicotiana rustica
TTTTGGGGGGGGGGGGTTTGAATGTTTTGAGGCTTGTAATGGAGAAGAGGAGAGTGGGAGGAGGCTGGTGCTGTAAAATTTTTGGAGTTTGGAGTGGTGAGCGGCGGCTAGGGTTCCAGTTAGGGCTTAGATTTATGGAGATTGAGAGGGGTTATGGGGATTTGGGGTCCGGATTCATGGATAGGAGGTTGAGACGAGGAGATGGCAAAAATTTGGGGGTGTTTGAAGCACCACCGGCGGCGGTGCACGGTGGTGACAGCAGAGGGGGCAGCGGTGACTCAAAGAGGGGGTGAGAGAGAGGAGAGAGTGAAGAGAGAGGGGTTTAGGGTTTGTATTAAGAAAAAATGGCCAAAAATCTGATTTACCAAGTATTATATACCTTGGAGGAAATTAAACCAGGACTGTTGGATCTCGAGAATTGAAGGGCTGAGATTTGATCTTGGTTTCACTTGATGAAATGACGTAGTTTCATCATGAAACTACGCCGTTTTGAACCAAGGCTTGGCCAACCCTTAATTGGACTTGGTATGGATGAATTGGGCTCAAGTTTTGGGCCAATTTGGCTCAATTTTAATTAAAAATACAATAGCCCAAACTCTTAACCTCTAATTATTTTATTTAGTCCTAAAGAAAGCATACAAGTAAATAAAAAATCTTTTTGGTGTATATAATTTAAAGATCCAAAACTATAATATGCAAATAAAAGGTAAAAAATATTTTTGGTATTTTTAATAAAGGAATGCAAATAAAAATGTACAAATAATTAAAATCATCCAAATACTAGTATTAAAAGCATGCAAAACTTAGGTATTCACAGTTGGTGAAATTCGAAATACTGAAGGACTAGATCTAAGCAAAGTAGCAGAAATTCATGAGACTGTGAAAATAACACCAGAAGACATTAAAGAGGAGGTGAATTACTGGGCATCGATGGTGGTATGTTGCATCCTAGGATCTAATCCTCCACAATTAGTAATGGATGGCTATTTTAGGAGAATTTGGGGGAAATTGAGAATAGATAAAGTGGCACAGATTAGTAGAGGGGTGTTCACTATGCGATTCCATGATATGGAGGATAGGAACAGAGTAATTGAAGATGGAGTCCAAATGTTTGATAGAAAGCCAATTATAGTTAGAGCATGGAAGCCAGCTATGGAATTCACAAAAACTCAAATGGAGAAGTTACCGGTGTGGGTAAGGTTGCCAGGGCTAGATATTAAGTATTGGGGCAAAATTGCTTTCACGAAGATTGTAGGCTGGTTGGCCAACCTCTAAAAGCAGATTATGCAACTACACAAAAGGAAAGGTTGACATATTCTAGGGTGTTAGTGGAGATTTAACCGAATAAAAATATCCTACATCAGTAATGTTCGAGAATGAATATGGGAAAATAATGGAGCAGGAGATGGTGTATGAATGGAAACCTGTGGAAAATGTGACAATTATGGACATAAGATGAAGGAATGTAGGAAGTTTCTCAAAGAAGAAAAGGAGAAGAAGGAAACAACAAAAGGCAGCAAAAATGAACAAGGAAAGGGGAGTGAATAGGGCAAGGAGAAAAATAATAGAAAACCAAAAGAAGCAGAGACCAAGAGCAATAATGAAACATGAGTGGTGGCAAAGCAAAAAAAAAAAAAAAACAGATAGAAGACAGACAAGGAAATCAACAAAGGTTCAAGACTGGGAAATATATAGCTAAAGGAATGTCAATGCAGACTACAACTCTTAAACTAGGGAACACCTTCTCTAACTTAATGGAGCAACAGATAACAGAAAAAAGGAATTCAAGAGTACCTAGTTCTTCTATCCCCGTAGGAGTAAAAGGATCAAGGGAGCCATGACTTGGCAGGAGTGGAGGTAACCCCCATCCTAATGGATAATATTGGTTTTTGGAACACTAGAGGACTAAATAACTCAACCAAGAAAAAAGAGATAAAGGTTTTCATGTTTAATGCTAGGGTGGGGGTATTTGGTCTTCTGGAAACAAAGGTGAAGAGAGAAAAAGCTCAAAAAGTCTCTCTTCACCCATGTGAAGGCTGGTCGTTTAGCACAAATTTATCACAGCATCCAAGAGGGAGGATATGGCTATTATGGAATCCTATGATTTATGGAGTCAATATTATAAGAGTAACAACACAGCTCATACACTGTGAGCTACATTATAGAGGGACTGGACACAGATTCCATGTGTCTATGATATATGCCTTCAATGATGCAACATTAAGAAGGGACCTATGGCAGACAATTAAGGAAATAAATGGACAGATTAAAGGCCCCTAGACTATAATGGGGGACTTTAACTATGTGTTACACAAGGAGGAAAGAATAGGCAACCCAGTTACTATGGCAGAAATCAAAGATTTTAAGAGATGTATTGAGGAATGCTCACTGATGGACCTCAAATCCACATGAGCATTTACACACGGACAAACAAACAAAGTGGAGGGGATAGAGTACTAAGTCGAATAGACAGGGTGATGGTGAATGATGAATGGAACCTGAAACTCCCTGCATCAGGTGTACATTACAGGAATGAGGGACTGTTTGATCATTGTCCAGCTATCATAAGATGGGAGCAGGGGAAGGGAAGAAGAAAATGTTTAAATATTACAACATGTGGAGTTTGGCAACATATTTCAAGTAGAAAGTTAAAAATGGTTGGAAGACAGAAAGAAATGGTACTGAAATGTATGAATTAGTGGGGACTTTGCATAGAATTAAACACATTTTACAGCAATTGAACAAGGATAAGTTTAATGAAGTAGAGAGGAAAGAAGGTGAGGCAATGATGTGCTGATAGAAGAAGAAATTAAGTTATCCCAAGAATATAGATCATGGAGTAAGGATAGAGAACAACATTTGAGAGAAAAGTCCAAAATACAGTGGTTAAAACAAGGTGATATGAACACAAAATCTTTTCATAGCATTATGAAGGCAAGAAGAAATTCTAATAGAATCCTAGCTATTGATAATACAGATGGACACCATAAAACTGACCTAGAAGAGATAGCTAAGACATTTATAACATATTATGAAGGTTTGTTGGGAACTAAAAAACAGGAAAGAGCTCAGGTTTGCAGTCAACTGGTGAGGCAGGGGCCAATAGTATCAGACAGACATAGCACAATACTAATAGAAAACTTCACAGAGAAGGAAGTAAATGAAGCTTTATGGGCCATCAATGGGGATAATGCACCAGGACCAGATGGTTTTGGAAGTCAATTCTTTAAAGATGGATGGAAAATTGTAGGTAAGGATGTGGTGAGTCCAGTGATGGAGTTTTTCAAGAATGGGAAAATGCTCAAAGTGTGGAACAATACAGTAATAACTCTTATTCCAAAGAGTACACATGCTTCCAGTGTAGGTGGTTACAGGCCAATAGCATGATGTAATACAATATACAAAATTGTCTCTAAGATGCTTTGCAATAGACTAAGAATGATGCTCCCTGAGATTATATCTGAGAACCAAAGTGCATTTGCAGCTGGTAGGAGTATTGTGCAGAATATCCTTATTTGCCAGGACTTGGTAAGGTTATATTATATGAAAGCTATTACACAGAGATGTTTGATCAAAATAGATTTAAAGAAGGCATATGGCACAGTTGAATGAGGGTTTGTAGAGGAGATGTTATATGTTATGAACTTCCCTGGTAAGTTCATTAAATGGGTGATGAGTTGCATTTCTACTCCACAATACAGTATAGCTTTGAATGGGGGATTATATGGTAATATTCAGGGTAAAAGGGGATTGAGGCAGGGGGATCCCATATCACCGCTGTTGTTTTCCATATGCATGGAATATTTCACCAGAATAATGAATAAGGTAGCAAGCATGCCAGGATTTGAATTCCACACTAAATGCAAAGAGTTACAGTTGAACCATTTGTGCGTTGCTGATGATGTGTTTCTGTTTCGCAAAGGAACATATCAGTCAGTATTGCTAATGCTTATAGGGCTCCAGACTTTCTCTAAGGCATCAGGACTCTGCACTAATGCTGGGAAATCTAATATCTTTAGTGCTAATATGGAGCAACAGATCTTACTGGATCTATGTGAGTTAACAGGATATCAAAAGGGAAAGCTACCATTTAAGTATCTGGGGTTCCCAATCTCAACTAAGAAGCTGAACAATATTGATTGTGAAGTGCTAGTGGATAGGATGACAGCAAGAATAAAAACTTGGGGATCAAATGTCACGACCCAAATTTCCTCTGTTGGGTATCGTGATGGCACCTAGTCTTAAGGACTAGGTAAGCATAATATTCATGGAATAACAATAATAATAATAAAAACTAATATTTTTCTAAAATAAATAATTCTTTATACATTTCATATTCTCAAAACTCGGTAGTACAAGTCATAATCTTTATAGAATTTACTACAACTTCTAATTACAACTGTTTGGAAGTAAGCA
Organism: Nicotiana rustica; assembly: GCA_005239535.1. Classification (NCBI taxonomy): domain Eukaryota; kingdom Viridiplantae; phylum Streptophyta; class Magnoliopsida; order Solanales; family Solanaceae; genus Nicotiana; species Nicotiana rustica. Next base: position 43,366 of record ML481178.1, read on the forward strand.
AAAACAGTGTAAATGCAAAATAGGAAGGTGACTCCGAAGCCTGCGAGTGCAACGACAGGTTTACCTTGAGTCTCCTTGGAAAGATTCCGCACAACTACTAACGATCAATACCTGGATCTGCACAAAAATGTGCAGAAGAGTAGTATGAGCACACCACAGTGGTGCCCAGTAAGTATCAAGACTAACCTAGGTGAAGTAGTGACGAGGACTAATCAAGACACCCGCTGGTCTAATAAACTGAGCAAGTATCAATATAGGAATAAAGGGGAAAACAATATAAACATGAAGGCTACGCAATATAGCTAACAATACAGTGAATTCGATAAAGAAGGAAAAATAATAAGTATCAGCGGAAACCATGAAACAACACAAAGATTGAATAGAACACAAACAAATCTGGAATGTAAATATACAACACGGACATGTAATGTCTCAATAAATTCAACCACTCCTACATCAAATTCGTAGTCATCTCCACGAGGTTCCAAACCTCGGACAAATCACCATTTACGGGTCCCAATATTCGAACCCTAACACTTGGCATCTTGCGCCCTCATTCGAGTGCTAACTGCACGGACGACTTATGTGCCAATTGGGTCATCTCCACCCATACGGTAAGTACAACAAGAGTATCTATATTTGACAACAACAAGGAGCCCTAAATCCATTACTAGTACTTAACTACGTGTAGGCTTGTGCAGGTGTCCTAACATAATTCAACAATCCATAAGTATAAGGAAAGAAAAGAACAACACGTACATTGTCATCTCACAAATTTTCACACGAATAAACTCACACTGTAAGTGTTCCAGTACACAATATCAACAACAAGAAATGCCCCCAGGCCAACACAAGTATCACAAACAATCCCTGACATAGCCCACCTTGTCTCGCCATGTGTGCAATAGTAAAGTATATGCCCGCCTTGTTTTGCCACACGTGCATAAACATGTTCCCACCTTGTCTCGCCACATGCGCAACCCACATATACATATCCCGCCTTGACATGCCGCATGTGCAATATCAATAGAAAATACATAACGACAGAAACCTCATGCAAACCCCATATCAGCAACCGCACGGCAGAAACCTCGTGCATAAATAACCACAACCGCACGGCAGAAACCTCGTGCATCACCACAATAATTACAACAACAACAATTGACAATAATACAAGATACGGTAGATACATCAATTCAAGAAACTTTGATCACAAGACAAGCAAGGCTAGTTCGCAATGAATAAGCACAACAAAGAATACTAGGAATAATAAGGACAACTCAACAAGGAACAAAAATAACATATAAGAGTCACACTCAAATGCACGGTTCAACAACAAGAAACTCACACGAATCTGATAACTCCATATAAGGGCAAGTCAACTAAGGTATAGAATATCTAAACTTCTTTTAAGGTCGGCAGTTTCAAGGGTATTCAACAATTTCATTTAAGGACAAGCAACGTGAAAATAATCATAACCTCAGTTAAGACCAAACCACTATATAATGAGATGAAGATAATTACAATTAGAGATAGGCAGTTAAGAAGACATAGCATGACAGTAAAAAGGGAATAAAATCTTCACATAAGTCAATTACGAGTCAAATAGGAAATATGAGTAAATCCAAAAGTAAGAAATTCTACATTTAAGCAAATAAAAATGAAACTAGATATTTGGAAATTCAATCATGCCAAGGACAATTCATACTCGGCGAATATAAGGACCTAAGATTCCTAAAAGGTCAACTTTCCACAAATAAGTTTGAGAACGCACTCGTCACTTCGCGTACACGGACTACAATCAACATAGAAGACTCAAATCCTAAGGGTTAATTCCCCACACAAGGTTAGGCAAGATACTTACCTCAAAGACGACAACTCGGTACTCTAAAATGGACTTCTCGGGTGAAAAGGCCTCCGGACGGCTCAAAACCAAATAGAACAACTTCAAAACACACACAAAATTTATAAGGATCTATTCCGGATAATAAAGCCTCAATCTTTAACAAATTCTAAAAATCGGTCCAAAAGTCTACCTCCGAGCCCGCACCTCGGAACCTGACAAATTTTACAAAATCTGATTACCTATTCCAATACGAGTTCAACCATACAAAATTTATCAAATTCCGATACCATTTGGTCCCTCAAATCACGATTTTTTATTTTAGAAATTTTTCTTCAAAGCCAACCTTTTCCTCAACTCAAAACACAAATTAAATGATAAAACAACGACTAATTCATGGAATATATTAAATTCTAGTTGAAGAACACTTACCCAATCAAATTTCGCAAAAAACCCATCAAAAATCGCCAAGAACTGAGCTCTAGAAGTCGAAATGTGATAAAAATGGCTCAACCCTCAAATTTGGAATATAATCTATCTGCCCAGACTTTTAAGCATCGCGATCGCGGAACACCACTTGCGATCGCAAAGAAGGAAAAGGAAGGCTGCCCAGAAATGCACTACGCGATCGCGAACTTATGTTATGCGATCGCAGAAGAGGAAGGGAAGGGCTTATGCGATCGTGTGGTACTTGATGCGAACGCAGAGAAGAAAAAGGAAGGCAGCCCAGGTTGCACATCGCGAACGCGAAAATGAGCACGCGATCGCGGAGATCAAATATGCAAATCTACGCGATCGCGTGGGCCTTTACGCGAATGCGAAGAAGGAAATTGAGGTAGTCGGAAACAACACATTGCGAACTTGTGAGGCTGTTCGTGATCGCGAAGGAGAACACCAGCAGCAGAAAACAACAGTTCAAAAAAAAAAGGAGGAATTGACCCGTAGCCGTCCCGGAACACACCCGAGACCCCCGGGACCCCATCTAAACACACAAACAAGTCGTATAACCTAACACGGACTCGCTCGAGGTTTCAAATCATATAAAACAAGACCAAAATGACGAATCAAATAAAAAATCAAACCTATGAATTTTCAAATCTTCAAATAACAAAGCTCGAGCCGAAACCTATCAATTCAACCTAGAATGACAACAAATTTTGCAGATAAGTCATAAGTGACACAACGGACCTACAACCACTCACGGAATTCCATTCCTATCTCGATATCAAAATTTCACCTATCCACGTAATCGTCGAAATTCTAACTTTCGCCAATTACCTCAAATCACTTTACGAACCTTCAAAACCAATTCCGGACGCGCGCCTAAGTCCAAAATCACCATACGAAGCTGTTGACATCACCCAAAAATCATTCTGAGGTTGTTTACACAAAAGTCAAACCTCCGATCAACCTCCACCGCTTAAGCTTCCAAAACTGAAGTTTTCCTTCCAATTTGACTCTGGATCATCCGGTAACTGAATCCAACCATGCATGCAGGTCGATGTACACAATGAGAAGTTGTTCAAGACCTTATGCCACCGAACGCAGCTTGAATTCTCAAAACGACCGGTCGGGTCATTACATCAATACACCTCTCTTATGCAGGAAGTGTGCAGCTCATTAACTCAGTGTTACTGCATGTACACACCTATTGGGCATCTATCTTTCTACTACCAAAAGCAGTGATGAAAAAGATTAATACAATATGCAGGAACTTCTTATGGGATTGTAAGGAAATGAGCAACAAAGCACCACTAATAGCATGGGATCTGGTATGTAGACCAAAGGATGTTGGGGGTTTAGGAATCACAAATGGAGTCTTATGGAATGAAGCTGCAATAGGTAAATATGTCTAGAATAGTTAGGAAAGCTGATGACCTATGGGTAAAATGGATAAACCATATATACTAAAAAGACTATATTTGGTGGCAATATAATCCTCCTAAGGATTGCTGCTGGTACTGGAAGAAAATATGTTCAGTAAGAGACAAATTTGCACAGGGATATGTAGACCAAGATTGGCTAATAAAAAATGGCAAGTATAGTATCAAAAGTGGATACCAATGGAGGCTAGGAAGATCAGGAAAATGACCTTGGAGTAGATGGATATGGAGTAAAGGAAATGTCCCTAAATACTGTTTTATATGTCGGCTGGCTGGTCATGGTAGATTACTAACAAGAATTCGACTGCAGGAGATACGAGTTACACAAGACACAATATGCATAATATGTGAAAGTGCACCTGAGACAATTGAACATTTATTTTTTGAATGCCAATTCTCTAGAGTTTGCCTACACACTATAGTAAAGTGGTTGAATATTGAAATTCAGAACACTACACTATAAGGAATATGGAGAAGATTTACAAGAGGGGTCAAGGGGGAAAGATGCAGGAATCTGGTGAACTCTATACTAGAAACATTGGTCTTATATGGAAGTCAAGGAACGAAGCTTTGTGGCATCAAAGAGTACCTAAACCTGAAGCAATATGTATATAAATCTAACAGGAGTGCAAAACAAGACATGACAGTAATAGTAGCAAGAAAGGTAGCAATAGAGATAGAGACTGGATAGAACAATTGTATAGGAAAAATATATAGAACACAACTCTATAGGAAAAGGGGGACTATGAAGATTATATGTAGGAATACCTTATTTCTGGATTTGTATAGGTACTAAATGTATTCAGGATTGTTGGGATGATTAATAATAATATTTTTTTTCTTAAAAAAAATAAAATAAAATATATAGTAGGGTATGGGGAGAATAGTGTGTAAACAGATCTTATCCCTATTTCGTGGAGATAGATAGGTTATTTCCAAAGACTCTCGACTCAAATCCTATAATGCACAAAGAATGAAAAACATTTTGGTTTTTTTTTTTTTGGAATACAAATTCAAATACATTGCATATAATTAAAGAAAAAGCAAGAAATTAACCAACATTCAATTGCAAAACTTATAATTCAAGAGATTTTAAAGGGTGCAAAATTTAGGTATTCACAATAAGAATCTGAAAAAATATTGTCTTAACGTTAAAAATTACTTAAAACATAATAGTCACGTTGATTTTGATGGTTTACACTTAATTTTCAAATTAAAAAGTGGTGAAGAAATAGTATAAGTAGAATTAAAATTCTAATAAATAATACTCAATTAGATAAAAAAAAACTTGATTATTTTCAAGTCTATATTCCTTATAGAATAATGTTATTGTAACAATTGTAACATCGGAAATAAGTTTTTCTATAAAATTAATAAAATCTTAACTAGGATTGATAAAACACTATCAGCTTCATGAAAATTTTAATAAAATTCGACTTTAACCACCCATGAGATTTTTATTAAAGCAAAATATTGACCTGCTGGTGTGTACACCTTCCCTCCGCATCGCACTATGTCCGCCGCATTTGCACTCAAACTGTCCAACATTCCAATCTGCTGGTCCATCATCGCCATTACAAGATGATAATCCAAATATTCCGTCTAATAAAATTAAGGGCTAATCGAGATGAGAGCTTTTATTTCGTTTATAGTTTGTTAGTATAGTTAGATTTTATTGAATAAGAATAGGACAAGTGTAAAAAGAATTTATTTATTTATTTATTTATTTTACATTATAAATTTGTATAAAAGGGATGTACAGTGCATTATCAATACGATGAGAAGAAGTTTTCTGAAATTTAGTCTCTAAATCTATTACATTAAAGTCATATTGATACTTAAGAAAACATTATTTCCAGCTATGACGATGAAGAGCTCCAATTGATTCAGGAAATTAGAATCTACTATCATTTAGTAAACTTGCGAAGCATATTTCTTGAACTATTCCGTTTGATGAATCAATATTTTGTTATTAAAGACTAAAATGAAAATATTGGCATCATTAAGTAGTTCTGTACATTCTCTGTATTTAAATTTAAGTTCATGAATGATATATCATAAAACGATATTGTTGCAATATCAAACTTTAGTTTTGCTGCCCGATGTAATCAAATTATTTCGCTTCCTTACATTTAAAAGAGTCTGAGTGGAAAGGACATAACACTAATGACTTTTTAACAAATGGCAACAAGTGACAGAAATATCATACGAATTGTATTCTTGAGAAGAAAAAAAAGAGATTAAACTTGCATTAATACCTAACAAACGTTAATTCCAACATAGATAATAAATTTAGAGCCACCTCTTTCTTTTGTTTTTTTAGGCGGGGTGATATATCCAGTTGTATATTCCAATATTATCAATAATGAAAATTAGCATTTAAAGGTAACTTGGACTCTACATTTATTCTACCAAATTATAACTGTGTACACAAAAAATATATCCAACCAAATAGCCATCAAAATTGCAGGTAAGTTCTTGGGCAAGTTCGAATCAACGTTGCATCATACAAATGCAATTCTCTTCCAATTGTAAACTGATTAAATTACATTATTATTATTAGTTGATCATACGAAACTTTAATTTTTTCCAGTCACTAAACTTGCATTCAAACTTCTTGGACCAAAAGTTTAAGATAATGAATTCGAACTTAATTATTGGGCATTATCTCTCCCAAAAAGCAAGTATAATAATTTTCTATTTGGGAAAATTTGCTCACCTCCTGTACACCATCCTTCAAGTTCTTCCAGTGTAATTTAAACTTTATGACACCTGTCCCTTATTAAATCTAATTGCCAATATTTATTTAACTAAACAGCCCCTCAAATCATGGTTTACTAAAAGGTCGTTCATTCCTTGGATCAGTATGAATTTGGCAAAACATCCGAAAATAGTGCAAGGAAAATCGTTCTAATTGGGGAAAATATATTTTCTTAATTACCATGAAAATCATGGAGAAACGAGATCCTCTTTTCTTAATCATGACAAAGAAAAGTATTATAAAAAAGTAAGAGTAGCTCAAAATTCATTGTAGTTCGATATTATGTCCACTTCAATTCATAAAAGTTTTGGAATTTTTATATTCCTATACACTTTATTCCTATACACTATATGAATCTATATTTACCTCCCTACTCAAATTTTAATATAATTACATTTTATATACTCAATTACTATTATATGCATTTTAAGAGAATTAATGATAATAATTAGTATCCTAAAATAACTCTAACGTGTCTTCTGTTAGAACATACGCAACGGAAGCAAGCATACCATTCAGGAATCAAATACATGTAAACTAGACAATGCTATAATCACAAGATTAGAAGCACTAACCTTTTGAAATCTTGCACAAATCTTCCAAACAACAAGAATTCAGGGCTGTAGTTTTCTGCTATATGCCTAGTAAAACCTTGGACGATTTTGCTTTTGGGTGGGAAAAAATAATACAACTCTCAAAAGTAAGTAAATAGGGGAAATTAGTCTTCCTTAAGTAGAGTTATTTTTTGGCCGAAATTGTGCTACCAAAAACGTGTAGGATTCTGCTTTTACAAGTAGAATCTCGCTCCAACTCTACAAGATAACTTTTCTCCTAAGTCCCTTTTTACCCAAGTCTTGTTCAGGTTTTTACTAGGTATATAGCAGGGACCACAGAAATAATAAGAGACCACCAATTATAGCATTAATTCGAAATTAGCATGAATTAATTCTTGCTATAATTAATTACAATTTATTTCACTAAAAAACTGCAATTGAACTCCTCAATATGAATTTCGAAAATTCAATAACACTTATTTTAATTTCCCATGTTAAGACTCAAATACCAGTTAATTAAATTAAATCACTAAAAATTTAATTTAATCAACTAATTAAATCCTTTACAATTTCGCTTAAAATATTTCATGTGACGGATACAAAATTCACCGGTCGGGTTTTCACATGAAAACTTATAAGCTTACATAAAGGGG
>ML481178.1:58134-103910 GCA_005239535.1 Nicotiana rustica
CCTCTAATTCTTTCTCATTAGTTTAATGATCTTACCTTCCCCATGCTTCTTTCAAATTTACACATGCATGCTACACTATTTTGATAAAGCAATTTATAATCATATACATATACTATACCAATTAAACGAAATACACTAAAATAGACACATAGTATACTAAAAAAATACGATTAAACTACTATATTTTCTGTTTCTATATTACTGTATCACTAAAATAATACTATATTACTTTCTAACCCTAACACTTAAATATAGAGTGCTTCAACTAAGAGCCTTTTACGGCCTCCATTTTAATTTCTATCTTTAATTTGTTTTCTCCTTCTTCATCTCTTATCTTTTCTTATTGTTAGATTAAGCAATGGACCATGGGAATAGGAAGAATGCTTCAAAAGTTTATGTAGTGTTTCGTGGTAAGATGCTTGGATTGTACAACTCTTGGCATCAGTGTGCTCCTATGGTTATTGGTGTCAAGAGCAGCATCTTCAAGGCCTTCAAAATGTATGATGAAGCCATAGTAGCGTTCAACGAGTTTAGAAATAAATCTCAAGCTGATAATATTTCGGCATCGTCGAAGGTGTATGTGGTATTTTGTGGTAAAATGTCCGAATTATACCTCTTAATGTGAGTGTGCTCCTATGGTTATAGGTTTCAAAGGAAACATCTTCAAGTCTTACAAATCTTATGATGAAGCATTAGCAGCATTCACTAAGTTTCAAAAAAAAAATGTTGCCAGTGAAGAACAATCTTCAAGTTCTTTTGTTGATGAAAGTGATATAGGGGTTAAAGGTGACAATGGAGCAAGTGCTATGTCATCTGTGTTGTTAGCTGGAATGTTTGTAGGGATGAAGATTTTAAAATTGTTCATTTGATTGTTGATAAGAGTATTTCGTTCAGTTTGGATTGTTCATGTTGATTACTGTTTAGTTTGATGTGTTAGTGGTTGCCGCATTCAACCTCTATACAACAAAATGTTTAGGATGCCAATCAGTTTTAAAATTTGTACTCCCTGTTGGAATGAAATAAAATATGTCTGTTGAATTTTTTTTAAAAAAAATATTATGAATAGAACTGAATGTTTTAATTTGTCCATATTGTTAGAACCTTGTAAGTGCCAAAGCATTATCATTTTTCACCTATTTTAATCCGTACTACTTTGATTCATAAGTACTCAACTATATATCTTTAAGTACTCATCAACTATCTTCATAAGTTCAGTATTTGCTATATTTTGCATCTTCAAGTACTCAACTATCTTCATATTTATTGTCAATACATTTTCCTATTGTCCAAGATTGGTGTCATAAGTTCAATGTGCTATATTAATTTAGAATTTTTTTTTACCAATTTTAGAGGACTTAATTAATATTTACAAATATTACTATTAGTACTTTCATTTCATTGGGTATCAAACGAACAGTTGAAATATTGAAGACAATATGACTGTTTTATTAACTTGAATCAAACGATCATTAAGTTAAAAAAGAAGAAGATTCAAAACATAATAGTTTCATTCATTAATATGATATTTCATGATAACATCACCAAAACATAACAAGTTAAATAAAAACATCACCATAAGGGATAGACAAACATGTAACCAAGCAAAAAAGAAAACTTGAGATAAAACTTCATAATGCATGGACTACTCAATACTCTGGTTCACGGAAAGAGACTTTAAGGTCTTGGAGGCGGATTCGGTATCACTAGTGATAACAATGATAATATTGCTCTTAGCTCCATTCTGGACGGATGGTGTGGGCATATCGTCAAGCATAGTATAGAGTGAAGTTAGAGGATGCTCTTCCAACATCACACCTTTTAGGTAATAAATGCTTGAATCATGAACCACCCTCTCAATCAATTCATTAACCTCACGCTTCAGCTTAGTATAGTCACGCTTAAGATCTTGGTACAAAATAATATAACTAACGGGTGAATCATGTAGTGGTTGTTTAACAACTTTATTGGTCGGATTCCTATCCATCATTATGCTTAGATGTAGTAGTAATTTCAGTTTGATTGAGTTATGTAGGTCTAGCATATTTTTTGAAATATATAGGGAGAATTATAATCTCTCAATTATAATGTTACGACCCAAAATCCATTAAGGTCGTGATGGCGCCGGACACCGCTGTCAGGCAAGCCAACACTCAAAAAGTTAATTAAATTCTCATTTTAATAATTTTGAAATCATTTCTTTTCATTACATTAAATAGTAAATAATGAACTTCCATTGGGAATATAAAGTACTTTTAACAAATTCAACTAACGAATAAATTCCATAGTCATCCCAGAACCCGGTGTCACAAGTTCTGAGCAATTTCTAGGAAAACAAATGTAATAAAATAACTATCCAAAATACAAATTGGACAGTAAAGAAAATACAACACAATACTCTAAAGGAGACTCTGCTGGCTGCGGCTCGTCTCGAGAGGTTGCAGCTCACCTAAGTGTTGGTACCCAATTTTCCCCTATATTAGTTCCAAAATGCATATATCTTTTCAAAATAATGCATGAGCATCAATTAATATTTTTTTCCATAATTTCTACATTTTAAAAGATCTTTTAATTAATTTATACCAGTATTTTTTATTATATGGACAATTACTAATTGCATCACCATTGGTTTTATGACAATTTTATTGCTTAATTTTATCATTTATGTTTATGCTAAGCTTTAATTATTTTACGAATAGTCGTACTTACATTTTTGGGTTATAATTGCAATAACTTTGCAGTGATAGCTCACGAGTGTATAATTACCTTATATCACAAGAAATTGACCTTTTATATTTTTATAATATTAAGTAATTATTTCAAATCAATTTTATGCATAAAAATCATTTTTTTATCGTTTATTAACTATTTTTTACAAATTATTTTATCAATTAAGTGGGTATTTAATAAATAGCCTTTTATTTTCGGACCTAACCTCCTCAAACATTAGCCCAAACCCTTTTATAAGATAGCCCAAACCCCTTAGGCCCAAACCTATACACCTGACACAATCACCCGTTTAATCGTGGTCGTTGATCATTTTGATCAACGGTCCACGATTAAACCTACCATAATTAATCCCCTAACACCCTAACCCCATTCATTTCACTCAACCCGGCCGCCCCTGAATCCCTCCTCCTTTTCGTTTTCTCTCAATCACCCCTTAAAAACCTAGCCGCCGTCACTTACAAAACTCCCCCGTCTATGGGGTTTCTATGGATTTTCCGGCCCTTCCCGGCCTGTTACATCTTCTGGTTGTTTGACTTCATTGATTTATGAGAGAATCTCAAAGAGATTCAACTTGGTTCTGTTCAAAACCTTTCTCACAGGCCTATCATGGCCATTCTCGTTGTGAGTACTGTTTCTTGCCTATTTTGGTTCAAATCTATGGTTTTCTACCGATTTTCTTTTACTTCTACTATTTCTGAAAAACCCTAGTTTCACTAGTCTTTGAATATGTTCAGATCTGAGATGATTCGAGTATTATTGAGTGTTTTCTTTTAAAAATATTTTGTTCTAGTTAATTGCTTCGATTTTATTCACTCTTTCTGAAATTAGGGTTCGTTCCAGACTTTCTTCAAAGGTTTTCCTAACTTCTCAGTGATTAAACTAAATGTTCTTCATTATCTTGACTGATTCTCATGTATATTCTTCAACCCTAGATGTTTCTGTTTGTCATATTGATTTTTCAATTTTTGTTTCATTATTGTGTTGATTTCTGTGAACCAGTCTTATTAACTAATTCTACTCAGAGATTCGAATGTTTTTCCCCGTTAAAACCAGTATTCTTTGTGGATTTTTTACTTAGCTGATTTCTATTTAGGGATTCAAATAATTCTTTCCTATAAAATCAGTATTCTTGAGATTGTTTTTTACTGATTCGAATGAATATCTTGTTAAAATTAGTATTTGCTGAGATTTTCACTTGTTCCCTTATTTGTGAACTTAATTGATTATACTTGCCTTAATTAATTATCATTATGGTTTGGGATTTTACCGACTCCTTATATGGTATCATTTCTTACCTTAATTGAGTCCCACTTCTGACCGTTAACTTACTCTCCCCAATTAAATGGGTCCTTTTCGGATTTCTCAATTGGAATTGATTCCCTAATTGGTTGATCGATCTCAATTGATTGAACTGTGATTCTCTTTACCTTATTTGTTTTTCTCCCTAAGTGCTATATATACACTCTCATTATGCTTCTTAAAGACACGTACAATAGTTCAAACACATACACACAAGCTTCCTCTCATCACTATTTCTGCTACTTGTATTCATTGCTTGTTTAGCCGGCTGAAAGCCAAGGCTAGATTATCAAATCCTGCCTACTTCACCTTCTGTCTTTGCTTCCTTAACTGGTATGTTCCTGCTCCTAATGCCATTCATTCTACTATGAAGTTTAAATCTATATGATTCTCTGTGGCTCTATTCATGTTAATATCCATGTCTTTTCTGCATTTGACTAACCACTTATGTACCTAATGTTATATTCTTTCTTGTCTACTGTTTGATCGGTATGTTTAAGTTCACCCTTTCTTGTTTATTGCTTTAATTAGCATGTTTACTTTAGTTTAAGTACTCCAATCTTTCCTGTTTACTTCCTTCAATCAGCATGCTTACTTTTGTGTCTCAGACTCCTATCTAATTGACTTCAATTGGCATGACTAATTCTGTGTAGTTAGACTCCTGTCTTCAGCATGACCATTCCTACACTTAGATTCTGTGTTTTACTGTCTATTGCTGTAAGTTAACATGACTACTTTAGCATTAAGCCTGACTGTTAGACCTTTGTTGTTCCTCTCTAGACTCTAGGTCAATATGTTATTGTGAATTTGGTTGTTGTAGAAACCCTTGCCTATTCCATGTATCTGTTACTCAGTATGCTCTCACTCTTATCCATTTCTTGTGTGTTTCTGATTCCTGTGTCCCCGACCCCTGCTCCTTTTTTTGTAATTGTTTGTACACCTAGAACTAGTTGACAAACTGAAGTTGAATCTGGGCAATGTGATGCTTTTGTGACCATGTTGTTGTTTGCTGAACCTTCTTTTCCTTCAAAAGGTTTTTAAACAGGGTTTTTTTTACTCTTAATATGTTTTCCCAAACTGTGTCCATTCTTACAGTATTTTTTACTCCTAAATCTTTTACTCCTCTACTGCTGTCCAAAAGTTATTCCAACTACGTCAAGCACTCTCACTCCTGTTCTTAGATTACTTAAGTTCTGCCCCTCCAGTGTGTGTACTGCCTAGGAATCCATGAGATTCCTCCGAACTCTAGTACACTGGGGCTGGCCTTTTCCACACCACACATAATCATTTCCGTATTCAAAGGATCTTGGTGTGAGCACTGCCCGGGATCCCTAAGGTCCTTAGGGAACTTTGACATACCAGGACACCCTATTGGCTATGAGACTTTGGCATCCTGGATTCTTTTGAAGGCCTGGTATTTCCAGGTTCACTTTGGGCCTATCTCAGGCTCCCTATAGTATAACTTATATTTATTATGTAATTCATTTATTTATGGTCTGTAATATTACCTTTGTAAACAAATATTGGGGAAATTATTAAAGGGGAGGGATTCGTACATGGATTTTTGTAGGGAGACCAGGTAGAGATCATGCTTTAGGTTTATATTGTGTTTGGTTGCATTAGAAATTCTGTCTTTAGGTCTATGTTGTCTTCACTTGCATTAGAAATCACGCTTTAGGCTCATATTATGTTATTCGCATTAGCAACCATGCTTAGGTTTATATCATGTTTACTATATTTTTAGATCACCTGGCATACTAGGCAATTTTATAGGCTCATTACTTTATTTGTTACGAAGTTCCGCTTAAGCATAATCATGATCACCTAGAAATCCTGTTATTAAGTTACCATTGCAATTCTTCTTAATAAAAATGTCCATCCTTGGTGTGCATTAGAAATCCTGCTTTAGGACTATGTTTGTATCATGTCTACATCGCCTAAGTCAAAAACCGTCCTGTCTATAAAAATTTTTAAAAGCAATTTCAGCACCTAGACAAGCATGTTTATAGGATGTATGAAAACTCAAACTGTTTGTATTCCTTTAGTCAATTTCAGTATTCTGTTTGCATTTTAGACAACATGTATCCCTGAGCCACGCCTAGGAAAGCTTATAGGTAATTAAGGCCATACAAAAATTGTAAAACTATGTTTTGTTTATTTGTGACTACCCAGATTCAACAGGTTCTAAAATAAACAGGCAAACTGATTAGGTCTTTACCGCTTCACCTTAACATGATGCTGCACATTCTCTGTTTGTCATGCTCACTTAGATATCATGTTCTAGGAACTTTTTTGAAACATCTGAAATCTTGATGTTTGAGACGTGCTAATTGCCTGTTTATTTGTGGAGGTAAACATGGGCTCTTAGTTGTTGTCTTACTTGACAGTCCTGTTTGTTTCTTTGTTGTCGCTTAGATGTTCCTATTTAACCACTTTAGGAGAGTCTAGAACTGCCTAAAAATGGAGGTCCTAAACACCTCCGGGACCACAAGGAAGGTACGGGTAATGCACGCTTAGAGTTTGTTTAATTAAAATCGCTTATACAACCGCTAAGGGGAGGGTAATCGGGTAATAAAAGGATATGATGAACTGTGCACTAGTGTCACGTGTAACCCTTCTAGTTGAGGAAGGATTACTAGGCATTGTACGGATGTGATACTATAGGCTAATAACTTAGGAACTCCCCAATCTTTTTTACATATGTGTGCTCAGACTGCTTACATTTTAAACTCCTTTTATCTTACTTACATATGTGTGCTTAGGCTGCTTATCTGTTAAATGACTAATTTACTAAGTATGTTTGGCCGGGACCCACCATTGTGGACCTCGAGGGGTGCCTAACATCTTTCCCTCAAGGTAATTTCAAGCCCTTACCCAATCTCCGATAATGTAGATTGGTTTCATGACTTACTTTCATTAGGTGCCCTAACACACCATAAATCCGTTAGGTGGCGACTCTTCAGTTTTCATACCCCTCTCCTAAAAGGAAGGGAGTGGTCCCAAATGAATGTCGAAACCTGATTCCGCGAGGAAAAAAAGGGGCGCGACAGCATGTCGACTCTGCTGAGGATTTTAGGCTTTTACCATAACAAACTTGCTTTTTGTAAATTAGTCTTAAGCATGCTTCTTTTGCTAATATGTGCGCACCCTTTTCCTTTCCCCTTATTTGAATTTAATTGCCCATTTTGAGCATTTATGATTTTCTTTATTGCAGAAACTGACTTATTTCTTTGTTTTCCTTTCTTAAATGTATTTCAATTATTAAATACCGCATTTATTATTTTCCTAATGTGAAAATACGTGAAACATGTTATTTACTGCTGCATAAAACATGCCCAACATCATATTCCACTCGTGCGTAATCAATCCTTTAGAAATACTTGATGAGTGGTTGCGCTCTTCCTATATATCACCCTTTAAATTCGGAAAGGCTTATTTGCGGTAAAACTAGTCAATCGACGGTTCCGTGCCTTTCCCACTCAATTTGTCCGCTTGAGGGTACCAATATAGACCCCCATAGCAACCTTACTCTGATTATAACTGTACATGCATCATGGTCAAACCTAGCTGGGTTAGTATGTTGTCCACATAATAACCCTTTCAGATAAGCCTTATCTAAAAGTCTATCAGGGTTTCCGTAATCCCAACAGATGCAATCACCTTTTGTGCATTAATTTTGGAGAACTAAATGCCAATATTCTAATCATCGATATATAAATAGTCGATTCTGGAGGGGGAAAGGGCCTAACTTTATTTGTCTTGCAGAAAATGAGGCACGAGGTTCCCAGGTTCGGCATGGTCCAAAATGTACCACCACTGCTACTAGACTGGTGGGAAGATCTTTCCTCAAGTGACAAAAAACATGTGAAGAAGGTCCTGGGAAATTTGCATTCTCTGTTAGACATCCAGCCAAATCCGAGGCCGAACATCAGGAGATACACGAGACAGACACGAGACTAATCAGGGAATGCAGGGAAATAGCTATCACCTCCAATGAAAGGGCAAAATATATGGAACAGGTATTGATGGAGCTAGAAGGAAAGATAAGAAAGAGGGTCGCTGACTGCCAGAATGCTGAAGGAAGCTAGGGAGGACATTTGGCAAGAGTATACCTGTTGTTGGGCATGTGCGAACTAGGGGACTTGATTGATGGAGCCAGAAAGATCAAGCCTGGGGAAGGTCCTTCTGGGACCAAGTAGATTTACATGTCTTTCCTAAATGTAATAAGGCCAAATACCAGTAGTGACCTATCTTTTATTATTTTAGTGTCGTGTTGGATTCATTTATTTTTATATTAATGAAATGAGGCAATTATTGGCATCTAAATCTCCAAAACAATTTGTCGCTAGGCCTACCTCGGGCATAATGAGGCTCCCAAAATAAGACGCGAATTTACATTCTGCAATGTGTGTTTAAATACAGGAAATACTCTATTTAGAACTCTTACTGACTTGGCTACGTTTTGTTTTTCTTTCTTTCTTTTGATTATTCCCATTCCCCAAAGGTTGGTTCACGCATACTAATATCATCAGCTTATCATAATAGATCCAAGGGCCCTCCACCTTCTCCTCTTCTTAGTCCACCAAAAGGAAAAGGGAAAGCAAAGATGGATGACTTGAACGGCACTAGAAAAGACAACAACATATGTTGAACATGCAGAAGCTTCTGATGGTCGAGGTACTCAGGCCCCAAATGATGTGGTATCACGACTTGAGCAGAAAATACTAGAACTCTAGGGTGAGCTCGAGCAAGTCCGGAGCTTAGCAAATCTATCCCTCACACCCAATATCCCAGATGTCAACCATTCAAACACTCAGAACCCCGGACCACCCGCAAAACACACCCAACAAACGCCCACAGATTCTTCCTGCACCTCACCATTATACAACCCCACCACAAAATCAAACTATCCCACCACAATACCAACAAAACACCTACCACACTCCACACTCCGCAAAACACCCCGCCAGTCATTCCTGAACCCTAGAATTCCACCAATGATCACCATTATACCCAAACTCCCGGTCATCAAAACAACCCTAGATATGTGGAAACCCTACCTCACTCCACTCAGCCCGTATCCTATACACGAGAATCCACTGAGAAGGACTTGCTCATTAAGAACCTGGCTGAAGAGCTCAAGAAGTTGACGAGTTGGGTTCAAGGCATCGAAGGGAGAAAAGGGATATAAGGTTTGAACTATGAAGACCTATGCATACAGCCCGACGTAGAATTGCCGGAGAATTACAAACCCCCCAAGTTCGAAATGTTTGACAGAACAGGTGATCCCAGGGTTCACCTGAGGACTTATTGCGACAAGCTTGTAGGGGTTTGAAAGGATGAAAGGATCCGAATGAAGCTTTTCATGAGGAGTCTTACGGGAGATGCTTTATCCTTGTATATCAGCCAGGATCCCAAGAAGTGGGCCAACTGGGTGAGTGTAACGTCTGACTTCATGGACAAATTCAAGTTTAACACAGAGAATGCGACAGATGTCTTCTACATTCAGAACTTAAAGAAGAAGCCCACTGAGACCTTCCATGAGTATTCCACTCGTTGGTGGTCAAAAGCAGCCAAAGTCAGGCCAACATTGGACGAAGAACAGATGAACAAGTTCTTTGTCAGAGCACAGGATCCGCAGTACTATGAAAGATTGATGGTTATTGAAAACAACAAGTTCTCCGATATCATCAAACTCGGAGAAAGGATTGAAGAGGGCATTAAAAGCGGTATAGTGACAAACTTTGAAGCATTGCAGGACAGATACAAAGCATTGCAGTCAGGGGGTATATCGAAAAAGAAAGATGCAGGAACAGTAATGGTCGCCCAAGGACCCAAAACTCCACTTGTATATCAAACCTCCCCACTTACATACCAAGAAACTCCACCCACATATCAACCATCACCTCCCAGATATTCCCAACCAGCCACTGCTTATCACACATATAAACCCTCTCACTTTCAGTCACCTCCAACCCGCCCAAAATACCCAAGACCTCGGTCTAACTTTAACCATAGACCACCTAGACAATACACTACCATTGCCGAACCCATTGACCAACTGTATGAAAGGATGAAAGTTGCTGGTCATATCACTACTATCCCTGCTGCGACTGTGGAGAATCCTTCCCAATGGGTCAACCTAAACAAGACCTGTGCATATCATTCTGGCATGAAAGGGCACACCATTGACGAGTGTTGAACACTAAAAGATAAGATCCAGACCTTGATTGGTAATAAGCTCATTCAGGCCAAAGAATCTACACCCAACGTTTGCGACAACCACCTCCCAAATCATAGGGGTAAGGTGTCAATGTGATGGAGACCGATGAGGAATGGGATCCCGAGGGACCAGAACAAGAAGAGTCTATACACCAGAGCATTTGAGAGAATCCAGTAAGCAGGCTTCTAACATACCGCCCGTTATTGAAACAAGCCCGGACGACCTTTGGAGGAAAGTGAAAGAAAAAGAGTATTCAGTCATAGGTCATTTGAACAAGACTCCTGCTCAGATATCTATCCTGTCACTACTACAGAATTCAAACATGCACAGGAATGCTCTCTTAAAGGTGTTAAGCAAGGCAGATGTACCTAACAATATCACTGGCGGAGAAATGGCCAATATGGTGGGATAGGTGCTGGAAAGTCACAAAATTACCTTCCACGAGGGCGAGCTACCACCCGAGGGTTTGAATCATAACATAGCACTACATATTATCGTGCAATATGAGGATAATTTCATTGCCAGAGTTCTTAAAGATGGGGGATCCAGTCTCAATATTTGCCTATTGAAAACACTGAAGAGGCTGGGCAAAGGCCTGTATGAAATACAAGAAGGGACCATGGACGTGAAGGCATTTTACGGGTCTTAGAGGGCTACTATTGAGGAAATAAATCTTTGTTTACAAATGGGGCCTATATGGTTTGATGTCGAGTTTCAGGTGTTGGACATATCCGCATCCTATAATCTATTATTGAGACGACCATGGATACACGCCGCTGGGGCTGTGGCATCAACTTTGCATCAGGTAGTGAAGTTCGAATGGAACCATCAAGAGGTGATTATCCATGGAGATGGGATCAACCCCATCTACAACCGTCAGACTATCTAGGTGGTTGAGAATAGAAGAAGGCCCGGGGAGAAACTTATCATCACATCGAGCGGGTCAATGCGATTGAGAAAGATAAGTGGTGGAGCAGCAAGATAGAAAGTATAGTATCATGGAGAGGATATGAACCCGGCAAGGGTCTTAGAAAAATTCTTTAGGGTATCTCCAAGCCAGTACAGTTGAAACGTCATGGTACAACCTTTGGGCTAGGGTATCAGTACATGGTCACCACCATGGTGTCGTCCGTACTATCCACTTGAGCAACCTGTACCACACCTGAGTAAGACTTTCCAACAGACCGACATCATATGGAGATCAAAGGAGGAAGAAGCATTGGCCGCCTTGAGGAACTTGTTCCTAGAGGATGATGACATGGACTGTTGTGTAATTATTGAGGAGGAGGAGGAGGAAGGACCTACCATCCGAGCTGTGGAGAAATGATCATTCCTCAAGAATTGGACTGTCTGACCATCCAGGGCCCGATGAGTCCCAGGGTAGCAAGGCTGAACATCAGTGTTTATTTTGTTGTTTTCTAAGAAAATGATTTCCCTTTTTGCATTTGTTTTAAATAAAACCTCTCCGTTCCAAAAACGTTGTTTAAATTATTGAAAATCGCTTTTATGTTTCAATGGATCGATATTTATTATTAACATTTTCTCTCATATCTTTATCTATACAACATTACTATTTCCTGTCTTGATGAACCAACAACTGTGACATGTAATGAGGCAACACAACAAAATGATAGTGATTCAGAAGAAGAGGATGTCATACCCGAGGAAATCGTCAGGGAAGTGGAGGATTTTGAGAACAAGCCCAAGTCCAACCTGGACGAAACTGAGATACTCAACTTAGGAGATTCCGAAACTTTCAAGGAGACCCGCATCAGCATTCACTTATCACCATCAGAAAAAGAAGAGTACACACAGTTCCTGAAAGAGTATGAGGACATCTTTGCATGGTCATATGATGATATGACCGGGTTAAGTACATCTATTGTGACTCACAAGTTTCCCACAAACCCAATGTGTCCACCAGTAAAGCAGAAACTCAGGAAATTCAAGCCTGATATGAGTCTGAAAATCAAAGAGGAGGTCACCAAGCAAATAAAGGCCAAGGTCCTCAGGGTGGTTGAATACCTAACTTGGTTATCCAACATCGTGCCAGTTCCAAATAAATATAGGAAAGTCAGAGTCTGTGTTGATTATCGGGATCTAAACAGAGCAAGTCCCAAGAATGATTTCCTGTTACCAAAAATACACATTCTGATCAACAATTGCGCCAAGCATGAACTCCAGTACTTTGTATATTGCTTCTCCAGTTATTATCATATTTGTATGGACGAAGAAGATGCAGAGAAAACAGCCTTCGTTACACCATGGCGGTGTACTGTTACAAGATGATGCCATGCGGTCTAAAGAATGCTGGGGCCACCTATATGAGGGCTATGACTACCATTTTTCATGACATGATACATAAGGAGATCGAGGTGTATGGGGACGATGTAATCATCAAATCCAAGAAAGCCACAAATCATATAGTAGATTTGAGGTAGTTCGTCGACAGCCTGTAGAAGTACAACCTGAAATTAAACCCTGCAAAGTGTGCATTCGGGGTCCCTGCTGGAAAGTTACTTGGGTTCATTGTCAGTCGCCGAGGGATAGAATTGGATCCATCAAAAGTCAAATCCATCCAGAAGCTGCTACCACCAAATAGTAAGAAAGATGTAATGAGTTTTCTAGGACGACTTAACTACATCAGCCGGTTCATAGCCCAGACCACAGTCATATGTGAGCCAATTTTCAAGATGTTGAAGAAAGATGTTGCAACTAGTTGGACTGAGGATTGTCAAAGGGATTTTGACAAGATCAAGGAGTACCTATCAACACCACCAGTTTTGGTCCCACCAGAGCCAAGCAGACCTTTGATACTCTACCTCGCAGTATTAGATGGAGCCCTCGGCTGCGTTCTGGGACAACACTACGAGACAGGGAGAAAGGAACAAGCTATCTATTACCTGAGTAAGAAATTCCCCCATATAAAGCGCGCTACTCTCTATTGGAACGTACCTGTTGTGCCTTGACCTGGATAGCTCAAAAGCTGAGGCATTACTTCTGTGCTTACACAACATACCTCATTTCAAGGATGGATCCCTTGAAATATATCTTTCAAAAACCTATGCCCACTAGCAAGCTGGCTAAGTGGAAAATCCTGTTGAGTGAGTTCGATATTGTTTATGTAACTCAGAAAGCAGTCAAAGGATAGGCACTAGCAGATCATCTTGCTGAAAACCCTATGGAAGGAGAATACGCACCCCTGAAAATGTATTTTCTCGATGAAGAGGTGCTATTCATAGGGGGGGATATTTCTGAACCCTACGATGGTTGGAGGATGTTCTTTGCAGGAGCGAAAAATTTCAAAGGAGTCAGTATTGGAGCTGTCTTGGTATTGGAAACTGGCCAAAATTATCCGGTATCTGCTAAACTCAGATTTCCCTGCACCAACAACATGGCAGAGTATAGAGCTTGCATCCTATAACTCAACATGGCCATCAACATGAATATTCAGGAGCTGTTGGTAATCCGCGATTCAGATTTGCTTGTGCACCAGGTACAAGGAGAATAGACCACCAAGAATTCCAAGATACTGCCATATCTGCACCATGTGCAGGAATTAAGAAAGAGGTTCACGAAGAAAGGGTTTCAGCATGATCTTAGGGTTCAGAATGAGTTTGCCGATGCATTGGCCACTTTGACATCAATGATACAGCATCCAGACAAGAACTTCATTGATCCTATCCCAGTAAGGATCCATAGTCAGCCGTCATATTGTGCTCATGTTGAACAAGAAATAAATGGGAAGCCTTGGTTCAACGACATCAAAAGGTATCTGACAAAAGGGGAATACCCGGAGCATGCAAACCATAGTCATAAATGCACGCTTCGGAGATTGTCCAATAATTTCTTCCACAGCGGAGGAACCTTATATAGAAGAAATCCTAATTTGGGATTGTCGAGGTGTGTCGATGTGAAAGAAGATTCTAAGTTGCTAGAAGAGATACATGCTGGAACCTGCGGCCCGCATATGAATGGTTTTGTCTTGGCCAAGAAGATACTCAGGGCCGGTTATTTCTGGATGACCATGGAGACAGATTGCATCCGGTATGTCCAAAAATGCTACCAATGTCAAGTACATGCAGATATGATAAAAGTGCCACCAAATAAGCTCAATGAAACAAGATCACCTTGGCCATTCGCCGCCTGGGGAATGGATGTCATTGGTCCAATCGAGCCCACTGCCTCAAATGGGCATTGGTTCATCTTGGTAACTATTGATTACTTCACCAAATGGGTCGAAGCAGCATCTTACAAGGCCAAGACTAAGAAAGTCGTGGAAGATTTTGTCCGCGATCGGATTGTTTACCGATTCGGAGTTCCGGAGTCCATCATGACTGACAATACCGCCAATCTCAACTGCGATGTGATGAAATCCATGTGTGAGACCTTCAAAATCAAGCACAAGAATTTCATAGCCTATAGACCTCAGATGACTCTAGCTGTAGAATCCGCCAACAAGAATATCAAGAAGATACTAAGAAAGATGGTAGAAAATCACAAACAATGGCACGAGAAGCTACCATTTGCTTTACTGGGATACCGTACCACAGTCCGCACATCAACTGGGGAAACTCCCTACTTACTGGTTTACGGTACTGAAGCTGTTATTCCTGCCGAAGTGGAGTTTCCTTCTTGAGGATCATACAAGAAGTTGAGCTCAACGATGAAGAATGGATAAGGAACCGTTATGAGCAGCTAGTCCTCATAGACGGAAAGAGGATGAATGCAGTATGTCACAGCCAGCTTTATCAGAATAGAATGTCCAGAGCTTTCAACAAAAGGGTCAAGCCAAGGCAGTTGACACCGGGACAGCTGGTGTTGAAGAAGATCTTCCCGTATCAAGATGAAGCCAAAGGGAAATTCTCTCCCAACTGGCAAGGTCCTTACATAGTTCACAGAGTATTGACGGGAGGAGCCCTCATACTCGCATAAATGGATGGAGAATCTAGTCAAAACCAATCAATTCAGATCCAGTCAAGCGATACTATGTGTAATTGTTTATGTTTCCGCAAATGATGTAAATTGAACTATGCTCGACCTGATTCCCGTTTAAGAGAGGATACGTAGGCAGCCCTATGGGGTCGGTCACAATTCAATAAATTTTTTATTTTCCCCACCATCAGAAACTGCAGAATTTTGAGGAGGACCCTCAAAATTCCGAAGCAAGTTCAGCCGATCACAATATATACGTCAGTCAGAAATGTTTGTCCGTATAACTGGGGTAGAATTTTGAGGAGGACCCTCAAAATTCTACGGCAGGAGAAGTCACAATGTCTTGGATTGTGTCACATTTACTGGTTCATCTAACCAATTTTCTAAAAAACATATTATTTACTATGACTTTGAAAACTACGCATGCTTTCTTTTGAAATAACTCTGTTTAGAAAATGCTACCCCCAATGATTTGAACAGGATCTTCAGACCGAGCAAAGAAAGTCAATCAAGCCGACGGAGGCAGGAACTGACCTCCCCTTTACAGAACTCATGATTTTTCTTTGAATGTAGGAACAAGGAATATGCACGCCTCGAAATCACCACCTTCATAACAACAACGATACTGAATGCACTTCCAGCTAAGAAATACTCTGCAATCACCTACTATTTGTTCTATTTGCATGGGATTGAACTATGTCTCAATCTTACATGAGGCTAAGCCCTACCTCCATATTTGCATAAGGCTAAGCTCTGCCTTGACCTGCATGAGACTAATCCCTGTCCCGAATCTTGCATGAGACTAAGCTCTGTCTTTATCTGCATGAGGCTAAGCCCTGCCTTCATATTTGCATAAGGCTAAGCTCTGCCTTCACTTGCATGGGACTAAGCCCTATCCCGAATCTTGCATGGGACTAAGCCCTGTCCTGAATCTTGCATGAGACTAAGCTCTATCTCCATATGCATGAGGCTAAGACCTGCCTCCATATTTGCATAAGGCTAAGCTCTGCCTTCACTTGCATGAGACTAAGCCCTGTCCCAAATCTTGCATGAGACTAAGCTTTGTCTCCATCTGCATGAGGCTAAGACCTGCCTCTATATTTGCATAAGTTTAAGCCTGCCTTCACTTGCATAGGACTAAGCCCTGTCCCGAATCTTGCATGAGACTAAGCTCTATCTCCATCTGCATGAGGCTAAGCCCTACCTCCATATTTGCATAAGGCTAAGCTCTGCCTTCACTTGCATGAGACTAAGCCCTGTCCCAAATCTTGCATGAGACTAAGCTTTGTCTCCATCTGCATGAGGCTAAGCCCTGCCTCTATATTTGCATAAGTTTAAGCCTGCCTTCACTTGCATGGGACTAAGCCCTGTCCCGAATCTTGCATGAGACTAAGCTCTGTCTCCATCTGCATGAGGCTAATCCCTGCCTCCATATTTTCATAAGGCTAAGATCTATCTTCACTTGCATGGGACTAAGCCCTGTCCCAAATCTTGCATGAGACTAAGCTCTATCTCGATCGGTATGAGGATAAGCCCTTCCTCCATATTTGCATAAGGCTAATCTCTACCTTCACTTTCATGGGACTGAGCCCTATCCCGAATCTTGCCGAGACTAACCTCTGTCTCTCCAGTACTATCTATTTGCTCTTCTTTCGGGCTAAGCTCTACCGTCAACCTCACAGGACTAAGCCTTGTCTTGTTGCCCTTAACATAATGTTATCGCATCTCATGGGCTGAAATATCACCAACTTGTCCAAAAGCGTCATAGTCAAAAAGCATCATCCTCATAGCCGGAAGACACCATGCCATGGCCTGAGGATCTCCCAAAGATGCATATCATTATTCAAAGGCATCATGGTTTGGAGGCACCATTTTCATGGCCTGAGAACATCATTTCATAGCCTGCGAATCCCTCACTGAACAATTGATGGCCCAGTACATCATGGTCTAAAGACGTCATCTTAACCGTCCGAAGACAATTCTCATGGTCCGAAGGGAATCTGCATCATGTTTAAATTCCCGCACAAATATATGCTCGTAGTATCTCTTTACTTGCAGGTGACCCGATAAGCAACCATTACCCCAACGGGAGCAATCCCGCTCCACTTCCTTCATATTATCTCAAACCTGACAAGTCACCATAACCATTCTTCACCTATCCTGAAATTTATTGACCATCCTTATGGTAACTTCATCAAGTTTTACTCCGTCGACGAATACAAACCTACACACGGCCCGATTCCTATAAAACCAGGAATATGTAGGCAGCTCGGAAACCATAGTGCGGCCTATGTCTCTCAAAACACCTTACTCGGTCAAAATTGTCCATCATATCTTTACCCGACAACTCTTTCATCCTTCCCGGGTAAAGATGGGTAGCTGTTGATTCCCAATTTTTTCCTATATTATTTCCAAACTGCATATATCTTTTCAAAACAATGCATGGGCATCAATTAATAGTTTTCCATAATTTTTACATTTTAAAAGATTTTTTAATTAATTTATCCTAGTATTTTTTATTATATGGACAATTACCAATTGAATCACCATTGGTTTTATGACATTTGTATTGCTTAATTTTATTATTTATGTTTACGCTAAGCTTTAATTATTTTAAAAATAGCCGTACTTACATTTTTGGGTTATAATTACAATAACTTTGCAGTAGTAGCCCACGAGTGTATTTTTATAATATTAAGTAATTATTTCAAATTAATTTTATGCATAAAATCATTTTATTATTTCTTAACTATTCTTTACAAATTATTTTGTCAATTAAATGGGTATTTAATAAATAGCCTTTTATTTTCAGACCTAACCCACTCAAACATTAGCCCAAACCCTTTTAAAAGATAGACCAAACCCCTTAGTCCCAAACCGATACATCCGACCCAATCACCCGTTTAATTGTGGCCGTTGATCATTTTGATCAACGGTCCACGATTAAACCTACCATAATTAATCCCCTAACACCCTAACCCCATTAATTTCACTCAACCCCGCCGCCCCTGAATCCCTCATCCTTTCCATTCTCTCTCAATCACCCCCTAAAAACCTAGCCACCGTCACCTACAAAACTCCCCGTCTATGGGGTTTCTATGGATTTTTCGGCCCTTCCCGGCCTGTTACATCTTCTGGTTGTTCGACTTCATTGATTTATGAGTGAATCTCAAAGATATTCAACCTGGTTCTGTTCAAAACCTTTCTCACAGGCCTATCTATGACCATTCTCGTTGTGAGTACTGTTTCTTGCCTATTTTGGTTCAAATCTATGGTTTTCGATCTATTTTCTTTTACTTCTACTATTTCTGAAAAACCCTAGTTTCACTAGTCTTTGAATCTATTCAGATCTTCGTAGATCTGAGATGATTTGAGTATTATTGGGTGTTTTCTTTTAAAAATCTTTTGTTCTAGTTAATTGCTTCGATTTTATTCACTCTTTCTGAAATTAGGGTTCGTCCCAGACTTTCTTCAAAGGTTTTCCTAACTTCTCAGTGATTAACCAAAATGTTCTTCATTACCTTGACTGATTCTCATGTATATTCTTCAACCCTAGATGTTTCTGTTTGTCATATTGATTTCTTCAATTTTGTTTCGTTATTATGTTGATTTCTGTGAACCAGTCTTATTAACTAATTCTATTCAGATTCGAATTATTCAGATTCAAATGTTTTTCCCCGTTAAAATCAGTATTCTTTGAAATTGTTTTACTGATTCGAATGACTGTCCTGTTAAAATTAGTATTTGCTGAGATTTTCACTTGTTCCCTTATTTGTGACCTTAATTGATTATACTTTCCTTAATTAATTATCAGTATGGTTTGGGATTTTACTGACTCCTTATATGATATGATTTCTTACCTTAATTGAGTCCATTTCTGACGTTAACTGACTCTCCCCAATTAAAAGGGTCCTTTCCGGATTTCTCAATTTGAATTGTTTCCCTAATTGGTTGATTGCTCTTAATTGATTGAACTGTGATTCTCTTTACCTTATTTGTTTTGCTCCCTAAGTGCTATATATACACTCTCATTCTGCTTCTTAAATACACGGACAATAGTTCAAACACATACACACAAAAACTTTCTCTCATCTCTCTTTCTGCTACTTGTATTCATTGCTTGCTTAGCCGGCTAAAAGCCAAGGCTAGACTGTCAAATCCTATCTACTTCACCTTCTGTCTTTGGTTCTTTAACTGGTATGTTCCTGCTTCTAATGCCATTAATTCTACTATGAAGTTTTAATCTATATGATTCTCTGGGTCTCTTTTTTTACGTTAATATCCATGTCTTTTCTGCATTAGACTAACTGCTTATGTACCTAATATTATATTCTTTCTTGTTTACAGTTTGATCGGTATGTTTAAGTTCACCCTTTCTTGTTTACTGCTTTAATCAGCATGTTTACTTTAGTTTAAGTACTCCCATCTTTCCTGTTTACTTCCTTCAACCAACATGCTTACTTTTGTGTCTCAGACTCCTATCTAATTGACTTCAATTGGCATGACTAATTCTGTGTAGTTAGACTCCTGTCTTCAGCATGACCATTCCTACACTTAGTTTTTGTGTTTTACTGTCTATTGCTGTTAGTTGACATGACTAATTTAGCATTAAGCGTAGCTATTAGACCTATGTTGTTCTTGCCTAGACTCTAGGCCAGTATGCTATTGTGATTTTGTTGTTGTAGAAACCCTTGCCTATTCCATGTATCTGTTACTCAGTATGCTCTCACTCTTATCCTGTT
The DNA here is from genome assembly GCA_005239535.1 of Nicotiana rustica. NCBI lineage: Eukaryota > Viridiplantae > Streptophyta > Magnoliopsida > Solanales > Solanaceae > Nicotiana > Nicotiana rustica. The sequence goes on from ML481178.1 coordinate 78,061, forward strand.
CTTATGTGTTTCTGATTCCTGTGTCCCCGACCCCTGCTCCTTTTTTTTTGTAACTGTTTTTACACCTAGAACTAGTTGAAAAATTGGAGTTGAATCTGGGGAATATGATGCTTTTGTAACCATGTTGTTGTTTTCTTAACCTTCTTTTCCTTCAAAAGGTTTTTCAACATGTTTTTTTTACTCTTAATATGTTTTCCCAATATGTGTCCATTCTTAAAGTATTTTTTACTCCTAAATGTTTTACTCCTCTACTGCTGCCCAAAAGTTATTCCAACTATGTCAAGCACTCTCACTCCTGCTCTTAGATTACTTAATTTCTTCCCTCCAGTGTGTGTACTGCCTAGGAATCCATGAGATTCCTCCGAACTCTGGAACACTAGGGCTAACCTTTTCCACACTGCACATAATCACTTCCCTATTCAAAGGATCTTGGTGTGAGCATTGCCCGGGATCCCTGAGGTCCTTAGGGAACTTTGACACACCAGGACACCCAATTGACTATGAGACTTTGGCATCCTGGATTGTTTTGAAGGCCTGGTGTTTCCAGGTTCACTTTAGACCTATCTCAGGCTCCCTATAGCATATCTTATATTTATTATGTAATTCATTTATTTATGGTCTGTAATAATACCTTTGTAAACAGATATTGGGGAAATTAGTAAAGGGGAGGGATTCGTATATGGATTTTTGTAGGGAGACCGAGTAGAAATCATGCTTTAAGTTTATATTGTGTTTTCTTGCATTAGAAATTCTGCCTTTAGGTCTATGTTGTGTTCACTTGCATTAGAAATCATGCTTTAGGCTCATATTATGTTATTCGCATTAGCAATCATGCTTAGGTTTATATCATGTTTACCATGCTTTTAGATCATCTGGCATACTAGGCAATGTTATAGGCTCATTACTTTATTTATTACGGAATTCCGCTTCTGTATAATCATGATCACCTAGAATCCTGTTATTAAGTTACCATTGCAATTCTACTTAATAAAAATGTCCATCCTTGGTGTGCATCAGAAATCCTGCTTTAGGACTATGTTTGTATCATGTCTACATCGCCTAAGTCAATAACCGTCCTGTATATACGAATGTTTAAAAGAAATTTCAGCACCTAGACAAACATGTTTATAGGATGTATTAAAACTCAAACTGTTTGTTTTCCTTTAGTCAATTTCCAGAATTCTATTTGTATTTCAGACAACATGTATCCCTGAACCACGCCTAGGAAAGCTTATAGGTAATTAAGGCCATACAAAAAATTGTAAAACTATGTTTTGTTTATTTGTGACTGCCCAGATTCAACAGGTTCTAAAATAATAGGCAAACTGATTAGGTCTTTACTGCTTCGCCTTAACATGATGCTGCATATTCTCTATTTGTCATGCTCACTTAGATATAATGGTCTAGGACCTTTTCTAAAACATCTGAAATCTTGATGTTTGAGACGTACTAATTGCCTGTTTATTTGTGGAGGTAAACATGGCCCCTTAGTTGTCGCCTTACTTGACAGTCCTGTTTGTTTCTTTGTTATCGCTTAGATTTTCCTTTTTAAACACTTTAGGAGAGTCTAGAACTACCTAAAAGTAGAGGTCCTAATCACCTCCGGGACCACAAGGAAGGGACGGGTAATGCACGCTTAGAGTTCATTTGATTAAAACCTAAGTCAATAACCGTCCGCTAATGTCCGCTAATGTCACGTGTAACCCCTCTAGTTGAGGAAGGATTATCAGGCATTGTACGGATGTGATCCTATAGGTTAAATAACTTAGGACTCCCCTATCTTATTTACATATGTGTGCTCAAACTGCTTACCTTTTAAACTCCTTTTATCTTACTTGCATATGTGTGCTTAGACTACTTATCTGTTAAATGACTAATTTACTAAGTAAGTTTGGCCGGGAGCCACCATTGTGGACCTCGAGGGGTGCCTAACATCTGCCCCTCAAGGTAATTTGAAGCCCTTACTTAGTCTCTGGTAACGTAGACTGTTTTCATGCATTACTTGCATTAGGTGCCTTAACGCACCATAAATCCGTTAGGTGGTGACTCTTCACTTTCCATACCCCTCTCCCAAAAGGAAGGGAGTTGTCCCAAATGAATGTCGAAACCCGATTCCGGGAGGAAAAAAAAGGGCGCGACACTAAGTCCCCATATCAACCATGCCACTGCGCCAAGCTAGGTCAGTAGATCTACATGTGCCTGTGCAACAAAAATGCATAACAAGTGTAGTATGAGTACTAAAACAACATGTACTCAGTAAGAACCCCGCCTAACCTCGAAGAGGTAGTGATGAGAGGCCGACTTTGACGCTTACTAGAGGTCAAGTTAATATAAATATATGGGATGCTAAGCATGGATGTCATAATTAAATAACAAGTAACACAGAAAGTGATGGCTTCTTTCATAAGTAAATTTCAATTTCACTCATTTCAGTTGACCACTTATAATTCAAGGCCACTAAATAGTTCAAATCATAGAAAGTACCCAGCAAATATCACGCGCAAGTAATGCCGAGGTCGTATGATCCGGTCCAACATAAATGTAAATTGTGCACTGCCAAAAGGTCGAATGGCGCGAACCATAGATGCATCTATTTACCCCGCTCGCGAACCATACGTGCGACGCGGTCAATTATAAATAAGGCTTCCGAAATGAGAACTTTCTTTCCAATTCGACTCCGAACTTCCCGAAATTCAGTTCCAACCACGCCTACAAGTCATAATACGTGAAATGAAGCTTCTCATGGCCTTAAACCGCCAAACGACGTGCTAGATCTCAAAACAACCGATCGGGTCGTTACATAGAGTTACCCCGCTCGCGAATCATGCATGCGACGTAGGTACTCATAGATACACACATTCAAATAGTAAGTCCATACTTTATCAGGAAAATAATTACCCAAGGAAGTGATAATTTCTCTTTTAATGGTCACGAAGATGGTATTTAAATATTTTCTAGAAATTCATTTTCCAAGTTTGATAAGATTTAAACATTTTAAACTCATCAGTAAAGTTACAAGTACGTCAAATAAGACATGCTTTTGGGTCCTAGACAACCCGGACATAAGCATAATAGTAGCTACACACGGACTCCCGTTACGTCGTGCGTAAGTAGTCCCCACAAATAGTAGCACATGATTGATTATTTCACCTATGGGAACAATTCCTTCTTACAAGGTTAGAAAGGAGACTTACCTCGCTCCAAGGTTCCATAACCGGATTCCAAGCCCTTCCGACAACTCAAATCGATGCACAACACTCCACCACTAATCAATAATTATGCAAACCCATAAATATATACTCAATTACTCATGACAATTCAATTTATAACAAGTTCTAACCCCAATCGCAAAGTCGATGAAATCACACTCAGGTCCACGTGCCCAGATTCCTATTTTTTTTTCATAGATAAATTTTACCCATAGCCTCACTAACCCGAATATATAATTTACTATCAATTTCATGCCCAAATTCGTGGTCAAAATCCAAAAATACAAATTCTAGGTTTTTCTTCCAAATCTCATAATTTCTACAAATTTCCATACCTTAATCCGTATCTAATTCATGTATTTAACTTGAAATGAGTGGGAACAACTTACCTTGTGATACTTGAAGAATATCTCCCCTTGAAGCTCTCCAAAATCTCCCAAGCCAAATGAGAAATGGGGGAAAAATGGCCAATTCCCGTTTATATAAACCCTCACTGCCTCCAGCTTTTCCGCACCTGCGGTTACTTGACCGCTTCTGCGGTTCCGCAGGTGCAGCCCCAACTAATGCTTCTGCGGTCTTCCACAAGGTCTATCGCTCCTCTTCTGTGCTTCCTTTTCCGCAAGTGCGGTCTCACTTTTGCGGCAAGATGACCTCATCTGCGGTCCTAGCATTTCCCCTCTCAACCACACCTGCGCTCCATTGGCCGCTTCTGCGGCTCCGCACTTGCGGCCAAAGCCTTGCAGGTCCGGTCACTCCAGTTGACAGCAGCCCTCAGCCTCTTCTTAAATCCTATTTTCGATTCGTTAACCACCCGGAATCCACCCGAGGCCCCCAGGACACCATCCAACCACACCAACTAGTTCCAAAACATAATGCGGACCTTCTCGAGGCCTGAAATCACATCAAACAACCCCAAAACCATGAATCACACTCAAATTCAAGCTTAATGAACTTTAAAATTTCCAACTTTTACATTCGATGTCGAAACCTATCAAATCACGTCCTTTTGAACTCAAATTTTGCACACAAGTCATAATCGATATTACGGACCTACTCCAACTTCCGGAATCGGAAACTGACCCTGATATCAAAAAGTCCAGTCCCGACTAGACTTCTTAAAAACCTTCAAATTTCTAACTTCTAGCCAAATGACTTTAAAATGACCTACGGACCTTCGAATTTAATTCCGATCGCGCTCCCAACACCAGAATCACCATATGGAGCTATTCCCAAACTTGGAATCCCAACGGACATCAATAACATTGGAATGCACTTCAACCCAGACTTATGAAATTCTTCCAAAGTGCTAACTTCCACAATATGCGCCGAAACGCTCCCGGGTCATCCAAAACCCGATCCGAACATACGCCAAAGTCTGAATTCATCATACGAGCCTACTGGAACCATCACATCCTCATTTTAAGATTGTTTACTCAAAAATCCAATCTTAGTTAATTCTTCCAACTTAAGGCTTCCGAAATGAGAATTTTCTTTCCAAATCTACTCCGAACTTCCCGAACTTCAATCCCGACCATGCCTACAAGTCATAATACCTGAAATGAAGCTGCTCATGGCCTCAAACCGCCAAACGATGAGCTAGAGCTTAAAACGACCGGTCGGGTTGTTACATTCTCTCCCACTTAAACATACGTTCGTCCTCGAGCGTGCTAAGAACTGCTCTGGAGTTGTCAGAAATCACTGTTTAACACCTCGTGCAGCAACCCGTGCTACCACAACTCAGTTGAGCACAATGGCTTGATCGGATCTGAGGATATACTCTTTTATCCATATAATAAGCTCAAAACCCAGTTCCAACACCCGAATTTCTCTGCCAGGCCTGTTTCTAATATATGAACTCCGAATTAATCACTACACGAGGTACCAGAACATGAATGCATACCTTTGCTGAATTTCACCATGCCCCCTATAATTCACATGACCATATTAACATCCTCTGATCATAACCGACATTCCCCGAACCCGCTGCTCGCAATACACCTCATGACATATATATACGTCCTGATATAACGCTTACGATACCGACACAACAGAGGAGATGTGTAGAAATTCATAACCAACTGCAGAGTTAACAAATCATTCAATCTCTCTTCTTGACTAGAATCATCACCTAATTATGAACCAAATAATGGTGTTTGTTCTTTAATATACTTCACATAATCTTATCGCACTGATCCGTGATCCAATAATCTCGTCTCACCCAATAGGAACTGGCCAAGAAATAAATCACCCCAGATTCTGCCAAAATCTCCTATGATGCCACAATGCGTCAATAAGCACAACTCGAATTTGAAACATAAAGAAATGAATCAATAAGGGACTACTCAGCGCTCACACTGATATGAAATTTCCTCAGAAAATGGGAAACAAAACTCACAAACACAAGATATATAAAAACATACTCAACATCACACCGTTGCGGCACACAACCTGATCCAACCATGATACCCGTGGCGGTGTGCCACCCGATCTACACATAATAATATATTAGAAAGTACTCACCGAGCTAAAATGCTCATAACTACAAAATATCGAATATTGATCACAAGCAACGTTGAGGGCACAATACCCACCCTGGGGGGAAATATAGCGGCATAAGCTACAAAACTCAAGCACAACTGAGGTGCAATATATGATCTGAATCTCAGGAGCCATCTTGCTCACATACACCATCACTACGCGGAATCTCAAAGCATAAGAAAATTATCAAGTTGTTCACAACTCACATGGAACAATATAGTATTACATGAAATAGCTGCCGAAATAACATCCAATGTTCTAGTACTCCTCCCTGAGGAGCGCTATACTAAAATGAACAAATCTAGCTCGCATAGAGCCCATACTCATATTTAAATCTATCCACAGACCTTAAGCCAATTCTGATCGTACCACACAGAGCTAGTAACCTTTCAAGGGTCCACACTAAGCCAGACACACAATAACATCCGTCATATCTGGAACAAACTTCCACAATCCGAAACCAAATGAACCGAGTGCTTTCCAGAACTAAGCCCTCACACTACTGGTATTACCATAATCTCCATTCTTGGTCTTAAATCTTTAATTAGTTAAGTGACTATATGTCACCTTTATACAATCTTCCCGTGGGGTACGCTCCCACGACCTTCCGCACAAGATAAAAAGTCTGCACATCCATACCACCAGCCGTACTAAAGTTACAAAGCAAATCAAGAATCCTTAACCAGGATGCAAAACCTCTTTCATGAAACACCAATCTCAGGTGATGCTGAGCAGAATACTAGCTTACCATAAGCATTCAAATCCCTTTCCTGCTCATCCGAGCTCGTGACATCCTTGCCCACACCGAACCGCAACCTTGATCCTTACTTCCAAATCCATACTGCTTACTGCACCTAACATGCTAATATGAGATCACACAAGAATTTCATCATAACTCCTGAACCACTATTAGGGTGAACACTTCATCACATAGAAACCTTTTACTTAAATCATTCTAAGAGAACCATAACAACACACGAACGAATCCTCATAACTGTAGAATATACAAATCCTCAAGTAGTGGTGTAAACCGCCATAACCCTTCCGAGATCCGCCTACGCATAACATGCGATAATACTTGAATACTTCCAAATAAAATCGATTACGGCGGCCGTCAAACCTCGCACGTACCATCACAAATTACATGCATAACTTGATCACGCTGGATGAATTGATCACTGCCACCATCATTCCAGTTCAACCATGGCTAACCAACCTAACTTCTCCTAATTATCCTTAATTGTCTCAGAAATAACATTGACTCCATTCAACACATAACTAACTCAATCCTCACTCATCCCGACTGGCCTTGTACCACGAGGCCATGCTATCTCGAATCCCAAAAACCACCTCATTCCCTCCTTGTGCGCATGATCGCATCCTCAATTGATACACCCATTTTGAAAATCCGCTACGAATACAAAGTCTGCAAGTCCAAAATATCATAGAAACTTCCGAGCCTCTAATCAGTAACTGCTGCAAAAGCTTAATTCTTAACCGTACCGCGGGCTTGAAATCCTTAAGCACTGCATTCTTATCCTTTGAATTTACTAGGACCGTTGTTGAGAGTCACCCACTCTTTCTTGGTCCCGCGTATAATCAACTCCGAGGCTCTGCTGGCCCATGAACACCCATCTCAATGAAGCACCCGATCGAATCGCTTCCCTTGTAAATCACCTCTGTACGAAACATAAATCCTGAATCTTCCCAAAGCCCGAACATGATTCGATAAGGCCAACTATAGCACACCTATATCAATTCCTTTGCCTAAATTACCTCTTATGTATTTTCCTTTAGCTGCAATAACTCACCAATACGCCGATAACCCGAAGCTCCACAAGTGGATAACCATGCAACCCAATCATAGGCGGTGGGACTCTCTCCTGCTTAGACTGAAGCTACTATTACACAACTCTGGAACCCACCAAGATTCTTTCTTCATTGTCGACATGATCTTGCACAACCAACCCATCAAATTCCTCGAAATCCTTCTGTTAGCAATTCATGAAAACTCTAAAGCTCTAGCAAATTCACTTATTCGACCTCTCACTGGATAGTCAGAAAAAAATCCTTTACAGAAGCTTCACCAACCACGCGACCGCTGACCCTCTCAAAGGTGATAACCCACTTGGGGAAGTTACATGCCGACATCTACCAACGTCGCTGCACGGGGTACAATCACAACGACATCATTAACCCTCCCGAACTCGTGATCATTCACCAACTGTACTAGTCCGTTCACTCATTATGGACATCAACTACTTGTACGTCAATATCTTCCAATTCCAAATTATATTGCATCCTTCTTCATACCAAGCAACTCCTTTCTGTTGCATCTAGTCTCCCGCCACATAACAACCAATATTTCAAATTAAACTCGTGGACCCGATTACTGTCCACTTAAATTCCAAAGTCACTCTAAACTTTCCTCCATGTGTGTGGTTACCTTGCCACTGAACCCATATGCTACTTCGCCACTCCCCCACTTTAGTACAACTCACTCCTTTAAGCTACTATTCGACTTTCGCTTCTCACACCTGGCCTGCTAGAAATTTAACCACCACTTGACACTTCCCATATGTCCTTCCTCATCCTTTGTTGCCCAGCTATTGCGTTAGATCAATGCCCATATCTTCAGCACTTGAATCGATATATCGCTACCAACCTCAACTCATTTCCGAAGATCCTCCTTCTCGAGCCGTCAGTATTAGAAATACCTATTCAATCTTGAACTACCGCACACCGCGATCTCTGAAAGCCGCTTCTTCAATACTATCTCACTATATCCTTCCCCAAAAGTGAATTGTAGAAGATCATAACACTAACGAACTTAACACATTCAATCGAGGGTGACGACACCACGTTGCAGATGAATATTCCACCTCACTTGAAAACACCAATTCCTATCACTCTATCAACCCTAACCTGAACATTTATAGTCCAATTGCCTTTCCTCCGCCGAAAATAAAATACTGAAATCTCGGAATCATGCTCTGAGTAGAACTCTTATCAAGTCATTCAGTGTCCCAAGACATGAGTAAGAATCCTACCACCACATCAATTACTGCGCGAGAACCATTCATGAGAACCGTAACAACCTGAGCATAGCCTCAAAGATCTCAGAAATACAACTACTGCGCTGGAACCACACAATATCCTTCCGCAAAGCAACGACAATAGCCCCAACCAACTATGCAGGGAAAAACATCACGCACCACATATGTAGTACCATTACAATTCCTCAAATTCCTGATTTATAGCAAGCGCTTCGTGACGCATAAGATTGAGTAGAAAGAAACGTAGGCATAGGCCTCAAAGGAATCAAACCGCACGATGAGGAATCAAGAAGGGAAGTACTCCTAATAGCCCTGTAGCCTCTCGAAGATAAGTACAGACGTCTCCGTACCGATCTGCAAAACTCTAATAGACTTTCTCATGACTCGTGAGACCTAAGGGAACCTAGTGCTCTAATACCACTTTGTCACGACCCAAAATCCATTAAGGTCGTGATGGTGCCGGACAACACTATCAGGCAAGACAACACTCAAAAAGTTAATTAAATTCTCATTTTAGTAGTTTTGAAATCATTTCTTTTCATTACATTAAATAGTAAATAATGAACTTCCACTGGGTATATAAAGTACTTTTAACAAATTCAACTAACGAATAAATCCCATAGTCATCCCAGAACCCGGTGTCAGAAGTGCATGAGGAATTTCTAGTAAAACAAATGTAATACAATAACTTTCCGAAATACAAATTGGACAGTAAAGAAAATACAACACAATACTCTGAAGGAGACTCTGCTGGGTGCGGGTTGTGTCGAGAGGTTGCAGCTCACCTAAGTACTCATATCAACCATGCCACTGCGCCAAGCTAGGCCACTAGATATACATGTGCCTATGCAACAAAAATGCAAAACAAGTGTAGTATGAGTACGAAAACAATGTGTACTCAGTAAGTATCCCGCCTAACCTCGAAGAAGTAGTGACGAGAGGCCGACTTTGATGCTTACAAGAGGTCAAGTTAATATAAATATATGTGACGCTAAGCGTGGATGTCATAATTAAATAACAAGTAACACATAAAGTGATGGCTTCTTTCATGATTAAATTTCAATTTTTGTCATTTCAGTTGACAACTTATAATTCAAGGCCAATAAACAGTTCAAATCACAGAAAGTATCCAACAAATATCATGCGCAAGTAATGCCGAGGTCGTATGACCCGGTCCAACATAAATGTAAATTGTGCACAGTCGGAGGATCGTACGATGTGAACCATAGATGCATATATTTACTCCGCTCGTGAATCATACGTGCGGCACGGTCAAATATATATAATAGAGTTACCTTGCTCGCGAATCATACATTTTCAAGACCCAAAATCTAAACTGGTCGTGACAAGTTGGTATTAGAGCTAGATTGCATAGGACTCACCGGTCATGAGCCGGTTTAGTAGAGTCTTACAGATTGGTACGGAGACGTATGTACTTATCTTCGAGAGGCTACAGAACCCTTAGGAAAAAAAATCTCACATTCTTGAATTCGTGTCGTGCGAATATCCATTTTATTCAGCCAAAAACGTAACTCTTTGAATTCCTTTCATGTATTCGAATGCGCACGTGAGCGCTTGGTATCAGTTTTTCATCGACGACTTGTGACTTCCATGGATGAGATGTGATTTTAGCATCTTGATAATGGGCTAGTCTGGAGGACATGAGGTCGGGTTCATTCTGTGGCTTGAGTGCTAAGATTTCGATTATGTGAGCCATGCCTTTGGGGACTTATATGTCTGTTGGTGTCCTTATTGATGGGACTTTGTGACTGGATGTCTATGTGGTTAGTGTGATTTGAGGGTGATATGTGTTCATATTGTTTGATTGTGATCAAATGATTGGCTAGAAATGCGGAAAGAACTGTTGGGTGTTTGATTTCTTTCTCGAGTTGGCATATGACTTCGAGTTGTGAGTATATTGGAAGACATCTTATGTTGTTTAGTTGTGGAGTGAAGTGGATCTTCCTGTTGTGTTATGAGTTCTTGGTGATGTCTTTTGAGCTGACCAATGCCCCAATAGCGTTCATGTATTTGATTAACGCTGTATTCAGCTGTGTTAGCACTCCTTTGTTATTGTATTCATTGATGGAATCATGGCGTACTCACGTAGCCAAGAGGAGCATGCTCAATATTTGAGGACGACATTATAAGGATTCAGGGAGGAGAAGCTCTATGAAAAGTTCTCCAAGTGTGAATTTTCGTCTCAGTTCTGTAGCATTCTTGGGGCACGTGGTGTCTAGTGAGGGTATCCAGGTGGTCAGACGAGTGTGGAGAGAGCTTCCAGAAGCTTAAGATTTCTTTGACCACCGCTCCAGTGTTAGTTCTGCCATCAGCTTCAGGTTCTTATACTGCCTATTGTGATGTCTCGAGGGTAGGCATTGGTTCGTTCTAATGTAAGAAGGTAAAGTGATTACGTAATAGGTATGATCTTCGGAAGTGTATAGAGAGATATCAGTTTGAGGCTAAGCAGGCAGGGCTATTTCCTCTGAGGTGTCCTGAGGTTGTGAGATCCTTATGTTGTTTTGTAGCAAGTTCTCTTTTAGCAATAATTAATATATGTTGCAATTTGAATTTAGATCACTTGTGGGAGTTGACATGGCTGTTGCAATGGTGAATGCGAGGTTGGAGATGATTGGGGATGTTAAATGGTTTGAGTTATATATGAGCTTATGAAGGATGTAGTTGAATCTCACTGTGGTATGGCGGCGATGTTAGCATATGGGCGTTGTGAGTTATTGTTGGTCCTGAATCTTTGGCCTTGAGCCAAGTGGGGAGTCCGTTAATGATGAGTTGATGGCACGATTATGTGTTGTATTGGTCGGTTCGAGGTGTATTGGTGAACCAGATATGACCTGCAGAGGTGGAGTCAGGGAATGACTAGAGTAATGGAAATTCTTCAATACAGGTTGTAATGTACCCTGCGGGTAAATGGACTTTATTGAATGATCGAGTTGTAATTGTAAAAAGTGTAGTATGTGCAGTTTATGAGTTTGCTTGTTGCTTCAAATGAGTGAATTACTTTCCTAGTATGTGGTTTGCAAACGGGGTCAGGTCGTTCTGTCTGCTTGGTCAGTGTAATTGAAATTTTTGTAGAGTGGATGACTCTCGAGAATGGTTCTGAAGGATTCAAGGTTATATGTAGCAATTGAGGATCTTCAGGTGTGTATGGGGCTAGAACTGAGATTTACGTTGGATAGTGTCAAGACTTGTGGAATTTCTACATTATCATGGATTCTACATATCAGTATCGGGAAAGTGAAGGTAATGGCTTTAGATTTGCAGGAAGTTCTTCAGAGTAAGTATTTTGAATGTGGTACTTTTGGCGATATTTGAGAGAGTATTCAGCGGCTTACGAGCCTTAGACGGTATGGTGTTATGCTTGGGTCTCGTGTGATGAGTCTGGGTTGAGAATTGCGGTATTATGGTAATGAGGAGTACCAAATCGCAGGTAAGTCAGAAGGAACTTGGATAAATAGGACAACTTGGTAGTATGTCGGATCGACATGGTAAGGTATACGATTATTTCTTTGGGTGTTGATGAGGTAATGAGTTTTTACAAGTGTTTCTTAGCAATGCTCTTGGGTTTTAGTGACATGCGTAGCTTGGTTGAGTTAGAAGGATTTAATCCTGACGGTTTGGTGTTGTACAAATGGGATTCAGATAGTTCCTTATGGTTTCTACCACGGTTAGAGATGCATATTTTCTACTGGCGTGAGGTGCAGGTGATTTATAGTGATTTTTGCTTCTAAATGAGATCAAATGGGAATTGCTTAACAAGTTGGGTGCGCAGTTGCTTGTGGCTCGGAAAGGGATTATGAAGTTCTCATGCTTATCATAGGATGGCATGGTGTATGCGGTATGTCGTGTAGAGTGATATTTGCGGTGTGAGGTCACGGTTTAGTTCTGGAAGGAAGGTCCAAAAAAATTCCTAGGCAGCATTTGCAGTTTCAGATGACTAGGTAGATGATAGCACTGTTGGGTGGCTTGATAAGGGTATATAACTCTGAAGAGTCAATGTGTGGAGTTTAGGGTACATCATTGGTATTGCGACGCTCTCTTGTTGGATCGACTGTTGATATTCAAGTTTTCTTGGTGACACAGAAGAATTATAGGGGTATCCCTCGTAGAATGATTGGGCATTAGGGATGTGCTATGTATTCGAGCGATGGAGTTGAGATCAGATATAGTAATTGGTGCGCTTCATGACTTCGAGACTGAGATTTCTCATAAATAAGTTATTTTGTGGTAGTAAACTATGAAGATACGAAGAAAGCTAGTCAGATGTTAGTATGTACCATGATTCAGTCATTGTGAACTTTTTGGTGAGTTATCTATCTGTTGTGGGTGACCATAGTTGATTTAGGGTTATTGGTAGACCCGTATGAGTGTGTGTTCTGCACCAGGTCGGAATAGCTGACTCTGAATTTTTATTGTTGAGGGATGTACCATTCGATTGTCATTGAGTTTATTCGTGTTCAGGAGTGATGTATGAGTTACCCTTTGGTGTTTCGAGGAGTTGTGATTGTTGGTTATAGGCACATATGGTGCGGTTCTAATTGGGTGTTGCAAGATTGAGACGTATTGGTTATATTCTTCGGGTTTGTGTGGCATGGTAACGTCCGATTTCCCCGTGGTTATGGCAATGCACTTTGAGTATTTGATGTCTAATTGTGCATGGTTACTGATTTTGATCAAGGTGGCTTGAAGTATTTCATGTGGACCAGCATTGTACGGGATCACGCATTGTAGCGGAGTTATGTAGAGGTATTCTCCTTGGTGTCAGATTCGTGTGTTTCGATTTTTCGGTAAGTGTCTGGCTCTTAGCATGTTATTGTGACAGTAATTGTTAATGGAGGGATGGTCCTCTCGTGTGAACCTTTTATATAATTTGATTACATTGGGATGTTGCTATTTAGTGCACGAGTTGCACATGTTATGGATTTGAATTTTAGTGATGTGTCATGTCATCAGAGTGGTCGTGTTGGATGAGAAGAGGTCATTGGACCTAGAATGAATACTATCAGAATTGACTACAACACAGTTGGAAGGATAAATATCGCGGGTCTGCTTAGAAATCTGCTATAATTCCTGTTTGGGAAGGGGGAGCTTCATGTCTGACTGATCTGATGAATTGTTGCTATTTTCTACGTGTTTCTTTCATCATCGGCACCTTATGAAAGTGTTAAAGCGAGGTTTTGCTTGATAAGAGGTTATTTACCGGTATTGGGTTATTTTGAGCAACTATTGTGATTTGGAGTTATCGCTATGAGTGTTTGAGTCATGCGGTATATTATGTGATTACATATGAGGTTACGTATATGGCTTGATTCAGCATGTTCAAACTTATTCAGTTTATAGTTGTGGAATTTTGATCTTGTAAATTATTTCAGAAGTGAGAATTTGGTTCTAAGGTTTATAGGTCAGGTTGGATTTCGAAATTTCAACTGTGTTGTTCTATTGGACCTATATGGTATAGGGTGATGTGGGATGTCCCTCGGGTATGTGCATGGTGAGATTACGCGGCAATTTGATGGTGTTGGAGAACAACTCTTGGCACGTTCGAGGATGAAGATATGTTTAAGTGGGGGAGGATGTAACGACCCGGCCGGTCGTTCCGAGAGTATTAGTCCCATTTCCCCCCATTTTTGCTTCATTATATGTGGTTTAGTTTTATTATGTTGTGTTAGATTGGTTGTCTCGGGTTCAGAGCGATTTTTGGAGAGAAATGAGACACTTAGTCTCTTAACTTGGTTCAATAGTAGAAAAAGTTAACCGGAAGTTGACTTATTGGTAAACGACCTCGGAACGTAGATTTTATGGTTCAGATAGCTTCGTTAGGTGATTTGGGACTTGGGGGTGTGTTCGGAATGTGGTTTTGATGTACGGAGTAGAATTAGGCTTGAATTTGCGAATTTGCGTTTTTGGCGATTTTCGGCCGACAGTGGAAAATTAGACATCGGGGTCGGAATGGAATTCTAGAAGTTGGAACAAGTTTGTAGTGTCATTTTGGATGTGTGTGCAAAATTTCAGGTCAATCAGACGTGTTTTTTGATGGTTTCGACATTTTTGGCGAAATTTAGAAATCTCAAAGTTCATAGGCTTGAAGCCGATGTGATTTTGGTTTTTGGGCATTGTTTTGGGTGTTTCGAAGGCTCGACTATGTTTGAATAAGGTTATGGGACGTGTTTGTATGTTTGGTTGAGGTCCCGAGGGCCTAGGGTGAGTTTCGGGTGGTTAGCGGATCAATTTTTGGTCTAGAGTAATGGCAGATTTTTTCTGCTGTTTTGGTTCTAGTTTTCTCCTATGCGATCGCATAGGGATTCTTGTGATTGCGTAGGCTTAGTAGAGGAAGATGGGTAAGGTGTTCTATGCGTTCACGGAATGGAGGATGCAATCGCGTGAGAGGGGAGTCTTGGGTCTTCGCGAACGCGTGGCCCTGTTCGCGTTCGCGTAGAGTTGAAGGGCGCGCAAGGGGGGCTGAGCTGTTGTGTTTCGCGATCGCTTGCGTGGTTTTGAGATCGTGTAAGGTAAATTAGTGGGGCAGCATATTTTTTCTTCACGATCGCGTAGGGATTTCCGCGATCGCAGTGAGGAAATTCCCTGGGCAGATTCTTTTAAGTACAAAAACGAGGGTTGAGTCTTTATTTGCAAAACCCATTAGAGAGTTCGGGAGAAGGTGGAAATTGAAGGGATTTTCAGTGGAGTTCTTGAGGTAAGTGTTTTTCAATCGTACTTGGGTTAATTCCATGATTTAGTCTCGATTTTTATCATTTAATTTGAAGAAATTGGAGTGGAAATTGGGGAAAATGGGAAGAAAGTTTGAGAATTTCTTTTGATGATTTGAGTGGGCATTGAGGTCGAATTTTGATGCTCTTGGTATGCATACACTCATGGGAGGATGAGGATTTTTGTGATGTAAATTTTATCAGATTCCGAGACGTGGGCCCGGAGGTCAGGTTGGGCCAATTTCGGGAATTTTTGTTAAAGTTAATAGTTTTCGAGTGGGATTTGTTCCCTTAGAGTATTTTGATGATATGAATTTGTTTTTGAATAGATTCGGGGCGTGCTGAGGCCGAGTCGAGGGGCAAAGGAATCGCATAGTATATTTTCGTCCGATTTGAGGTAAGTAATGACTGTAAATCTTGTCCTCAGGGTATGAAACCCCAGACTTTATATTTTCTCACTATTTTCGGAGTGGAGCACATGCTGGATGACGAGTGTGTGGCGTGCACTGATTGGGGATTTGGACTTGGTCTTTCCCGTGGCAACTATTGAGTTGCATATTTACTTTTAAATCATATGTTAAATCGTGTTTTCAGACTATTGTTATATTTGGCTGTAAGCCATGTTTGGGGCCTTGTGCCGACCTGTTTAGACCCCTTGGGGGCTTTTTACTACTATTTCCTCACTGTGTTGATTTAAGATTTGTACTCATTGATGCTATGTTTTACTGATTTTTGAAACTCAGTCTTATTTACTCCATTTGATGCATAAAATGATATTTTGGGCTGAGCACCCTATTTTACTGATAGCCCGAGTGGCTTGAGAGGTTTTTGATTGAGTGAGGCCGAGGGCCTGTGTTGTGAGGAATATATATGGGTCGGGTTGCATGCTGCAATGATATAGCGCTCGGGATGTAGGAGCCCCTCCGGAGTCTGTACACACCCCAGTGAGCGCATGTACCTACTGAGCGCGAGTGCCGAGTGCTGAGTGACGAGTGATTGGGAGGCATGAGTGACTGTGAGGTATGCCCGAGGGGCTGATTATGAGTGACTGTGAGGTATGCCGGAGGGGCTGATTCTGAGTGATGTTACGCCCTGAGGGGAAATTTATGATACATGTTTTGCTCGAGAGGCTACTTATGATTCATTTCATTTTTTTCACTAAACTTCTTGGACATTTTTCTGTAATTGTTGGAAATTACACTTTTCGAAGGGGTTTTACTGAAATTGGCTTTTTAAGCGTGCTGATTTAACGTATACACTGTTGGGAAAAAAGATTGTGCTTATTGTGAAATGATGATTTGACTTTATGTATTTCTTACTGCTCAGACTTGATTTATTTTCATTACTACTGAGTTGGCGTACTCACATTACTCCCTGCACCTTGTGTGAAGATCTAGGTGCTAGGGTAGAGTGAGCTGTGTATCTGTTCCAGAGACTTCTCGGAGATTTTGCAAGGTAGATGCACGCGTCCACAGCCTGCTCTCTCTTGCTTACTATTATAGAGTTATTTTCCAGAGTTGTATATTTTTTGTAGAGGCTCATGAACAGTGACTCCGGAATCTCGGGGTTGTATTTAATATTCGGTGTAGCTTTATATGTTTAAAAATGATTTAATAAAACCTTTATGGATTATCAGTTTAGCAATGATATACATGAAAGATTAATTACGATTTGAGTGTTAACTTGGCTAGCCTAGTTCCACGATAGGCTCCATCACGACCAATTTAGATTTAGGGTTGTGACATACATGCGACGCAGGTACTCATAGATACACACATTCAAACAGTAAGTCCATACTTTGTCAGGAAAACAATTACCCAAGGAAGTGATAAATTCTCTTTTAATGGTCACGAAGATGGTATTTAAATCTTTTCTAGAAATTCATTTTTCAAGTTCGATAAGATTTAAACATTTTAAACTCATCAGTAAAATTACAAGTACGACAAATAAGACAAGCTTTTGGGTCCTAAACTACTCAGACATAAGCATAATAGTAGCTACGCACGGACTCCCATCACCTCGTGCGTACGTAGCCCCCACAAATAATAGCACATGATTGATTATTTCACCTATAAGAACAATTCCTTCTTACAAGGTTAGAAAGGAGACTTACCTCGCTCCAAGGTTCCATAACCGGCTCCGTAGCCCTTCTGACAACTCAAACCGATGCACAACGCTCCAAAACTAGTCAATAATTATGCAAACCCATAAATGTATACTCAGTTACTCATAACAATTCAATTTATAACAAGTTCTAACGCCAATCACAAAGTCGATGAAATCACCCCCAAGCCCACGTGCCTGAATTCTGAAAAAAAAAAAATTTCATAGATAAATTTTACCCTTAGTCTCACTAACTCAAATATATAATTTACTCTCAATTTCATGCCCAAATTCGTGGAAATCCAAAAATACAAATTCTAGGTTTTTCTTCCAAATCCCATAATTTCTACAAATTTCCATACTTTAATCCGTATCTAATTCATGTATTTAGCTTGAAATGAGTGGGAATAACTTACCTTGTGATACTTGAAGAATATCTCCCATCGAAGCTCTCCAAAATCGCCCAAGACAAATGAGAAATGGGAGAAAAATGGCCAATTACCGTTTATAAAAACCCTCAGTGTCTCCAGCTTTTCCGCACCTGCGGTCACTTAACGCTTCTGCGGTCTTCCACCAGGCCCCTCACTCCACTTTTGCGCTTCCTTTTCCGAAGGTGCGTTCCCGCTTCTGCGGCAACATGACCACAACTGCGATCTAAACATTTCCCTCTCAACTGCACCTGCGCTCCATTGGTCACTTCTACGGCTCCGCACCTGCGGCCAAAGCCTCGCAAGTGTGGTCACACCAGATGACAGGAGCCCTCAGCTTCTTCTCAAATAACATTTTCGATCTGTTAACCACCCGGAATCCACCCGAGGCCCCCGGGAACCCATCCAACCTCACCAACCAGTTCCAAAAGATAATGTGGACCTGCTCGATGCCTCAAATCACATCAAAAAATGCCAAAACTGTGACGACCCAAAGGGTCATCACCTATTTTATTACCCATTCCGTACTTTTGAGGCCTTGAAAACCTCATCTGTAGTTGCCTCAATTTGCATGCGCAGTCCGGGCGCGTAGTCGAACAACTTAAATATGAAATTATGTGAAAAATGCTAAGATTTGATATTAAAATGAGTAAATTTGACTCCGGTCAACATTTTGGGTAAACGGATCCGGACCCATGATTTGATGGTCCCGGAGGGTCCGCAGGAAAATATGGTACTTGCGTAAGGCCCGAAATCGAATTCCGAGGTCCCAAGCCCGAGAAATGAATTTTTGTGAAGAGCATGTGAAGGGAATTTTAATCTTTAAACTCTTTTGAAGCATTGTCTCAAATTGTAACACGAATGATGAAGATATATGATATAATTGAATCCTTTGGAGCATTGGCTATTGTAACACGAATGATGAAGATATATGATATAATTAAGTCCTTTGGAGCATTGGATCAAATTGTAGAACGAATGGTGAAGGTATATGAGATAATTGAATCCTTTGGAGCATTGGATCAAGTTAGGATGGCTCAACAGTTCTTTTCATCTCTGTCGTGCGATATGACTTCTGAGTACTATTTGAGTTTCCATTCTATTCTCTCGAAGATGGCGAGGACGCGTGCTTCCCTTGGTTCCGCTCAGTAGGCCGACAATCCTGCTACAGCTCCTACGAGGGTCGAGGTCGAGGACGAGGCCGTGCTAGAGGCCGAGGCCAGGGCCGGGCTCAGCCTAGAGCAGCAGCCCCTTTGGAGGACCCTCAGGTCGAGTCTGACGAGGAGGTCCCAGTTCTGGCAGACCCACTTGGACCAGCTCAGGTCCCAGAGGGGTTCATAGCTACCCCAGTGTTTCAGGACGCCCTTGTCTGTCTAGTCGGACTCATGGAGAGTGTAGCACATGCGGGTCTTCTTCCTACTGCACCAGCCATCTCTTAGGCTGGGGGAGGTGCCCAGACTCCTGCCGCCCGCGTGACAGAGCAGCTAGCTCCACAGTTTCAGACTCCGGCACCTCAGCCAGCCGGAGTAGCTCAGCCGGGTATTGCAACACCGGTAGTAGAGGGAGCAACTATGTCAGCAGATGCTTTGTGGAGACTGGACAAGTTCACTAAGTTATTCACTACTACTTTCACTGGTTCACCATCAGAGGACCCCCATGATTATTTGGACAGCTGCCATGAGGTTCTTCGGAACATGGGCATAGTGGAGTCCATCCAAGAGTTGGTTGACTTCGCTATTTTTCGGTTATCTGGCACAACCAAGAGTTGGTGGAGAGACTATTTCTTAGCCAGACCATCTGGATCTACATCTTTGACTTGGACTCAGTTCTTAGAGGTATGTTTGGGGAAGTTCCTTCCCATTACTCAGAGCGAGGACCTTCGGAGGCAGTTTGAGTGTCTCCAGTAGGGATCCATGTCAGTCACTCAGTACGAGACCAGGTTCATCGCTCTAGCCCGACATGATCTTATGATACTTCCCACTGATCGGGAGAGGGTTCGATGATTTATTGAGGGATTGGCCCGGCCTAGCAGACTTTAGATGGCTAGAATCGTTCCAGGATGCGGCCAATGTGGCCAGGAGGATTGAGATGATTATGTCAAAGGGTGGTGGTCAGGGGGCTGACAAGAGGTCCCTTCATTTCGGTCGTTCCAGTGGAGTCTCATCTGGGGGCAGGGATTCTTCAAGAAGAGGTCATCCTCCCAGACCTTTTCAGTCAGCTCTCCAGGTTTCCCATGGTACTTCAGGTGGTCGTGGTTATCAGACGCACTATTCTGATCAGCAGCCTTACAGTGCGCCACCAGCTCCCATCAGTGCACCGCCGCATCAGAGTTTTCGGGGTGGTCATTCAGGTCGACAGGGTCAGATTCAGTTCCCTCAGCAGCCGAGGTCTTGTTACACTTGTGGCGATCCGGGTCACCTTGCCAGATTTTTCCCTCGATCACCAGGTAGTTCACAACATCAGGGTTCTCGTGCTATGGTACAGGCATCAGGTGTTCCACAGTATGCCCAGCCAGCTAGAGGTGGGGGGTAGAGGTGCTAGAGGTGGAGGTAGAGGTCATAGAGGTGGAGCTCAGGCCGCCAAAGGTGGAGGCCAGCCAGCAGCCGGCCGTCCCAAAGATGTGGTTCAGGGTGGTGGGGCCCAGTCCCGATGTTATGAACTTCCAGCCAGGCCAGAGGCTGAGTCTTCAGATGCTGTCATTACAGGTACTATTCGGGTCTGTGACAGAGATGCTTCAGTGCTATTTGATCCAGGGTCTAGGTATTCGTATGTGTGCTCTTATTTTGCACTGTACCTGGTGATGCCTAGTGATCCACTGAGTATTCCTATTTATGTATCTACACCGGTGGGTGATTCTATCGTGGTCGATCGAGTCCATCGTTCTTGTGTTGTGGTGATTGGGGGTCTTGAGACCCGTGTTGATTTGCTGCTTTTAGGTATGGTCGACTTTGATGTTATATTGGGGATGGACTGGTTATCCCCATATCATGCTATCTTGGATTGCCATGGCAAGAAGGTGACCTTAGCCTTATCAGATTTTCCCCGTTTGGAGTGGAAATGAACTCCTGATCATTCTACCCGCAGTGTTATTTCGTACGTGAAGGCTCGACGTATGGTCGAGAAGGGGTGTTTGGCTTATTTGGCTTATGTGCGCGATTCCAGTGTTGAGGTTCCCTCTATTGATTCGGTACCCGTGGTTTGTGAGTTTCCTGAGGTCTTCCCTTCAGACCTGCCGGGGATGCCACCCAACAGGGACATTGATTTCTGCGTTGGTCTAGCTCCGGGCACCCTGCCCATTTCTATTCCGCCGTATCACATGGCCCCCCCAGATTTGAAAGATTTGAAGGAAAAGTTGCAGGGTTTTCTTGAGAAGGGCTTCATTAGACCCAGCGTTTCTCCTTGGGGTGCTCCAGTATTGTCTGTGAAGAAAAAGGATGGTTCAATGAGGATGTGCATTGACTACCGACAATTGAACAAGGTTACAATAGAGAATAAGTATCCACTACCGAGGATTGATGATTTGTTCGATCAGCTTCAGGGTGCCAAGGTATTTTCAAAGATAGATTTGATATCTGGCTACCATCAGTTGAGGATTAGGGCATCCGATGTCCCTAAGACAACTTTCTGCACTCGGTACGGGCATTACGAGTTTTTGGTCATGCCGTTTGGGTTGACAAATGCCCCAGCAGCTTTTATGGACTTGTTGAACCGAGTTTTCAGGCCTTATTTGGACTCGTTCATGATAGTCTTCATTGATGATATTTTGATATACTCCCGCAGCCAGGAGGAGCACGAGCATCATCTCAGAGTGGTTCTTCAGACTCTGAAGGATAGTCAGCTATATGCAAAGTTTTCGAAGTGTGAGTTCTAGTTGAGTTCAGTTTCATTCTTGGGTCATGTCGTATCAGTAGAGGGTATTCAGGTTGACTCGAAGAAGATTGAGGCAGTCAAGAACTAGCCTAGGGCAGCATCAACTACAGAGCTTTGGAGTTTCTTGGGACTGGCAGGCTACTATCGTCGGTTCGTGGAAGAGTTATCATCTATTGCAGTCCCCATGACCAGGTTGACCCAGAAGGGTGCCCAGTTCAGATGGTCGGACGAGTGTGAGGCGAGCTTTTAGAGGCTCAAGAAAGCTCTGACTACAACACCGATATTGGTTTTGCCCACAGGTTGAGGGCCTTATACAGTCTATTGCGATGCTTACCGTATTGGGCTTGGTGCAGTGTTGATGCATGATGGAAAGGTCATTGCTTATGCTTCGAGGCAGTTGAAGATTCATGAGAAGAACTATCCAATGCATGATTTGGAGTTGGTAACCATTGTCCACGCATTGAATATTTGGAGGCACTATCTGTATGGCGTGGCGTGTGAGGTGTTCACGGATCATAAGAATCTTCAGTACTTGTTCAAACAAAAGGAGTTGAATTTGAGGCAGAGAAGGTGGTTGGAGTTGTTGAAGGATTATGATATTACCATCTTATATCACCCGGGGAAGTCCAATATGGTGGCCGATGCTTTGAGTAGGCAGTGAGCTAGTATGGGCAGTCTTGCTTTTATTCCGGTCAGTCAGAGGCCGCTTGCTTTGGATGTTCAGGCATTGGCCAATCGATTTGTGAGGTTAGATATTTCTGAGCCTAGTCGAGTGTTGGCTTGTATGGTCACTCGTTCTTCATTATTGGAGTGTATCCGTGATTGGCAATTTGATGATCCCCATTTGTGTGTCCTTAGAGACACGATGCAGCGCGGAGGTGCCAAGCAGGTGACCTTGGATGATGATGGTGTTTTGAGATTGCAGGGGCGAGTGTGTGCCCAATTTTGATGGGATTCGAGAGTTGATTTTAGAGGAGGCCCATAGTTCTCGGTACTCTATTCATCCGGGCTCCGCGAAGATGTATCAGGATTTGCGGCACCATTATTCCTGGCGTAGAATGAAGAAGGATATTGTGGCATATGTGGCGCAATGTTTGAATTGTCAACAGGTTAAGTATGAGCATTAGAGGCCTGGTTGTTTATTTAAGTGGATTGAGCTTCCCGAGTGGAAGTGGGAGAGGATCACTATGGACTTCGTTACTGGACTTCCGCTGACCCGGAAGAAGTTCGGTGCAGTTTGGGTCATTGTTGATAGGCTGACCAAGTCAGCGCATTTCATTCCTGTGGCATTTTCCTATTCATATGAGAGGTTAGTTGAGATATATGTCCGGGAGATTGTTCGCCTTCATGGTGTGCCGGTATCTATCATTTTGGACCGGGGCGCGCAGTTTACCTCGCGTTTCTGGAGAGCAGTTCCGCGAGAGTTAGGCACCTAGGTGGAGTTGAGCACAACATTTCATCCTCAGACGAACGGGCAGTCCGAGCGGACTATTCAGATATTGGAGGATATTCTCCGAGCTTGTGTTATTGACTTTGGAGGATCATGGGATCAGTTCTTGCCTTTAGCAGAGTTTGCCTACAACAACAGCTACAAGTTGAGTATTCAGATGGCTCCTTATGAGTCTTTATATGGTAGGTGGTGTAGATCTCCGGTTGGATGGTTTGAGCCGGGAGAGGCTCGGTTGTTGGGTACAGATCTGGTTTAGGAGGCCTTGGACAAGGTCAGGATCATTCAGGATAGGCTTCGTACAGCTCAGTCTAGGCAAAGGAGTTATGCTGATCGCAAGGTTCGAGATGTGGCTTTCATGGTTGGTGAGCGAGTATTGCTCCAAGTATCGCCTATGAGGGGCGTGATGAGATTTGGGAAGAAGGGCAAGCTTAGCCCTAGGTTCATTGGTCCGTTTGAGATTCTTGATCGAGTGAGAGATATGGCTTATAGACTTGCATTGCCACCTAGCTTATCAACCGTACATCCATTTTTTCATGTGTCCATGCTTCGGAGGTATCACGGCGATCCAGCCCACGTGTTAGATTTCAGAACTGTCCAGTTGGACAAGGACTTATCTTATGAGGAGGAGCCGGTAGCTATTCTAGACCGGCATGTTCGTTAGTTGAGATCCAAGAGTTTCCTTTCTGTTCGTGTTCAGTAGAGAGGTCAGCCTCCTGAGGTATCGACCTGGGAGTCCGAGTCCAATATGCGGAGTCGTTACCCTCATTTATTCCCCGACTCAGGTACTTCCTTCTTCTGTCCGTTCGAGGACGAACGGTTGTTTTAGAGGTGGAGAATGTGACGACCCAAAGGTTCATCACCTATTTTATTACCCATTCCGTACTTTTGAGGCCTTGAAAACCTCATTAGTAGTTGCCTCGATATGCGTGTGCGTATGAAATTCTGTGAAAAATGCTAAGATTTGATATTAAAATGAGTAAATTTGACTCTGGTAAGCATTTTAGGTAAACAGTCCCGGACCCGTGATTTGATGGTCCCGGAGGGTCCGTAGGAAATATAGGACTTGGGCGTATGCCCGGAATCGAATTCCGAGGTCCCCAGCCCGAAAAATGAATTTTTGAGTAAAATTGTTTTTCTGAAATTTATAAAGAAAAGTAAAATGAAAATTGGTTAGAATGTGTTGGTATCGGTCCCGTATTTTGGTTCCGGCGCCCGGTACAGGTCTTATATGTGGTTTAAGATATTTCTGTGAAGTTTAGTTGAATATGGACGTCGTTTGACGTGTTTCACACTTAAAACTCTATTTGAAAGTTTTTGAGGTTTGAAGAAAAACTAGTGATTTTGAGGTTTGATTCGTTGTTTTGATGTGATGTTGGAGATTTGATCGCACGGTTAAGTTCGTAGGATGTTGTGTGAGTTATCTATGAAATTTGGTGTCATTCCGAGTTGTATAGGTTAGTTCGGCACGTTGTTAGCGAAGTCTAGAAAACTTAAAGTTCCTAAGTTTGGTTCTTGGGGTTTGGGGGTGTTATTTTGAGTTTTAGAATTGTTTTGGGTGTTCCAAAGGCTCGAGCGAGTCCGTATTATGATTTGGGACTCGTTGGTATATTTGGACTAGGCTCGGGTGGGCCCAGGTGCCTTCCGAGCACCTAACGGGGCTAAAATCAGCAAACATAGCTGCTGGTGCACCTGCTCTGGTGTGACTATAGGTGAGGTTGCCCAGCATCGCAGGTGCGGGACTGCTCCTGCGGTCCTCAGCATCGCAGGTGCGATCATCCAATGGCCTGGCCAATTATCGCAAGTGCGGAACATTTCTCGCAGGTGCGAGACCGCAGGTGCGGTCTCCACTCCGCAGGTGCGGGCCCAGGTCCCCCAGCCCATTTCCACAGGTGCGAGATTTTTTTGTAGGTGCGAGATCGCAGGTGCGGTCCCCAGAGCTGCAGGTGCGGTCCCCATAGCCGCAGGTGCGGAATCACTGTTCAGAGAGTGTGTTTTTATATACGGGTTTTAAACCCATTTTTCTCATTGCCTTCTTCTTCCTTGGGCGGTTTTCTTCCATTGTTGAGGACTAAAAACAAGGTCTTCTAAGGTAAGTGAACTCTACTCAGAAATTAGCTTCATGCAAGGATTCTAGCTTAATTAATTACATAAATTAGTGCAAAAATTCAAGAATTTGGGTAGTAACCTAGAACTTGTGATCATTGGAGAATTTTCTGTGAATTGGCCATGAAGTCAAGTAAGAATCGTATATTAATGATCCTTAGGCTTTGGGTGAGTGTTCCCTTCGAAAAGTATAGGAATCCGACCGAGCGGGCCCGGGGTCGAATTTTGTTATTTTGGAAGAATGCATGGAAATGGGTAATTAGGCTATGTAATTGAATCATTCAATCCTTATTGATATACTTGAGTTGATTATGTCTAGATAATACCATTCCGGAGTTGAATTCTAAAGGAAAGGCGGTGTTAGAGGG
>ML481178.1:106506-119001 GCA_005239535.1 Nicotiana rustica
TATATATATTTATTTATTTGAACTGCACAGGTTTATTTGGTAGTCTGGTTCTAGCCTCGTCACTACTTCGCCGAGGTTAGGCTAGGCACTTACCAGTACATGGGGTCGGTTGTACTGATGCTACACCTCGTCACTGAAATGAAGCTGCTCATGGCCTCAAACCGCCAAACGACGAGCTAGATCTCAAAACAACCGGTCTGGTCGTTATATATAATAGCTTATCCACTTCCCGGTAGGACTTAAAGTCTCTTTGTAGAGATCCTATGCAACCATTACAGTTCCCAGTGCGGACATTACACATCCTAGCAGCCCCTTCCACTCCTGCATGCATCCATTACACTTCCCAGTAGCCCATTCCACTCCTTCATGCAACCATTACATTTCCTAATGGTCAATTTCACTCCTCCATGCAACCATTACACTCCTCCATGCAACCATTACTCTCCTCTATGACTACAATTAATTATAGAAGCTTGTCTTTATCCATCCGCCTATACAGATTTTGGTTTTTTTTTTAAAAAAAAACTTCTGCCATATAGTGGCATGCAATTCATAGATTTTGGATTTTTTTCAAACTTCTTCTATATAGTAGCAGTGCACTTCATAGGTTTTATCTCATAGTCTTAACCATAGAAGACTTGAGTAATCCATGTAAAGATTATTTAATCCTTATTTAGGTTTAGGTTTAGGTTTAGGTTTAGGTTCTCTTTTGGTTTAGGTTCGTTTAGGTTTTGATTTTCCATTTTTGCTTTAAACCAGCACGTAGTTTTCTTAAAATAAATAAATATAACAATAGTAAATGGAAAAAATACAAACAATATTATAAAGAACAATCATATTAATCCATTACTTTGATCCATTTGAAGTCATTACATATAACTAAAGAGAAGAAATTATCAAGCTAAGCATTAGTTAATTCTAGCTCTTCAACAGAGAAGATCACAGCCCCTGATGTAGCCTGAACTAGTTCAAAGAGAACAACATTCCCTTTCTTTAGATTACTGTCTACAATAAATTGTTTCCACCCATTGAGAAGTATTCTCCGAACACCACTTGTGAGAGTCACAACCCACTACTTCCCATTACATCGAAGCGTTTTGTTAACCAAAATAGGAGGAAGATAGCCACATATACTCTTTGGACGAAACTGCAAGAACATAGTGTAAAGATAGGGTTTAGGGTTTATTGCTAGTTGGGATAATCAACAGTTAACAAATTATGGAAATTTAACAAAAATAAAATTACTAGATAATCACGCTTAATGTATGATCTGGGCACTTTCATCCAAAACCATGGATAGAATTCTTCTTCAATCCATCCGTCCACATTCATGTTTAGAGAATCTATTTTGCTTAGAGAGTTTGAGATGTTGTTCTTGTGTTATAAAGAGAAAAAACTTTCAATTTGCCTCCAATCATACTTTTACTTTTCACTTTGTTTCCCTTCGAAAATTGTATTTAACATTTTAGTCCAAAAATGTCATCTTGTTCTCCTTCCTCATAAAGAAGCTAAAATACATTAGTCCTAAAATTTGATCATGATTTCCCTTTTATTATAAATAAGATTAACAAATATATATATATATATATATATATATATATATATATAATTATATATTTACTATTATATAAATAAGGTCATGCATGTGACCTTAATGAATGAAATTATATAGACGGCTATTACACAAGCAGTCGATATTACTATGAATCACAATGATATATTTAGCATAGGTTATATGACTACAACCATATTAGTGAATGGACTTATATGGTTGTCGATACGTATGACCTTAATGTATGAAATTATATAAACGGCTATTATTACTATGAATCGCGACGATGTAATTATCATAGTTTATTTGACTACAACAACCTTAGTCGGTGGAATTAATTAGTTTCCATTGGCCGATACATATGACCTTAATGTATGAAATTATATAAACAACTATTATATTACAATGAATCGCAACGATGTAATTATCATAGGTCATCAGACTACTACAACCTTAGTCAGTGGAATTACTTAGTTGCCATTGGCCGATATATGACCTAAATGTATGAAATTATATAAATGGCTATTATATTATTATGAATCGCAAAACTATAATTATCATTGGTAATTTGACTAGAACAACCTTAGTCGGTGAAATTAATTAGTTTCCATTGGCCGATATGTATGACCTTAATGTATGAAATTATATAAACGGCTATTATATTACTATGAATCGCAACGATGTAATTATCATAGGTCATTTGACTACTACAACCTTAGTCGCTGGACTTGTATGGTCGCCATTGGCTGATACGTATGGCCTTAATGTATGAAATTATATAAACGACTATTATATTACTATGAATCGCAACGACGTAATTATCATAGGTCATTTGACTACAACAACCTTAGTCAGTGGAATTAATTAGTTGCCATTGGCCAATACGTATGACCTTAATGCATGAAATTATATAAATGGCTATTATATTACTATGAATCGCAACGATGTAATTATCATAGGTCATTTGACTACTACAACCTTAGTCGGTGGAATTAGTTAGTTTCCATTGGCCGATACGTATGACCTTAATGTATGAAATTATATAAACAACTATTATATTACTATGAATCACAATGATATAATTAGCATAGGTCATTTGACTAATACAACCTTAGTCGATGGACTTGTACGGTTGCCATTGGCCGATACGTATGGCCTTAATGTATGAAATTATATAAACAACTATTATATTACTATGAATCGCAATGATGTAATTAGCATAGGTAATATGACTACTACAACCTTAGTTGGTGGACTTGTATGGTTACCATTGGCTGATACTTATGATCTTAATGTATGAAATTATATAAACGGATATTATATTACTACGAATCACAATAATGTAATTATCATAGGTCATTTGACTACTACAACCTTAGTCGGCGGGCTTGTATAGTTGCCATTAGCCGATACGTATGGCCTTAATGTATGAAATTATATAAATGGCTATTATATTACTATGAATCGCAACGATGTAATTATCATAGGTCATTTGACTACTACAACCTTAGTCGGTGGACTTGTATGGTTGCCATTGGCCGATACATATGGCCTTAATAAATGAAATTATATAAATGGCTATTATATTACTATGAATCGCAACGATGTAATTATCATAGGTCATTTGACTACTACAACCTTAGTCGGTGGACTTGTATGGTTGCCATTGGCCGATACATATGGCCTTAATAAATGAAATTATATAAATGGCTATTATATTACTATGAATCGCAACGATGTAATTATCATAGGTCATTTGACTACTACAACCTTAGTCGGTGGACTTGTATGGTTGCCATTGGCCGATACATATGGCCTTAATAAATGAAATTATATAAATGGCTATTATATTACTATGAATCGCAATGATGTAATTATCAAAGGTCATTTGACTACTACATGTCACGACCCCAGATCTACACTGGTCGTGTTAGCGCCTATCGTAGTACTAGGCTAGCTAATTTACTAATCATAATATAAGGAACTTTCCATTTTAAACAATAACACAATTTATCAAAAATCTTGTACGTTTAGTAGTCCAAAATCTGCGGATAATCAAAGAAAACATCTGAATAAAATTCCCCAAAACCCGGAGTCAACAATCATGAGCACTAAATAGGACACAAAATCTCACACGATATTCCTTAATACATCAAGTCTGGGAAAATGTAAATAGCGACAAAAATAAGAGGGAGAAGGGTGGGGCTGTGAACGTCGTGCAACTACCTCACAGTCTCCGACAAGCTCCACTAAGAACAACCGAGTTTCACTCGATCCGGGCACCTGTATCTGCACATAAGGTGTAGGGTGTAACGTGAGTACACCAACTCAGTAAGTAACAAATATAAATAAATACTTGAGTGCAGTGAAGAGCTTTAGAATCATGTAAACATCATATAAGAAATATCAGTGGAAATCAGTAAAACAAGTCAGGAAATATACGTTCTGAGAGTTTCATAAACTCTATTTTTCCCTTTTCCAATCTCATGTAAAACATTTATTCAACATTTATTGTTTAGGGGCAGAAATGAAAAGAAGAGTGAAAACAGTAGTTTCATAACAAGTAAGCCCCTCGAGCACAGTGTCACTCACAAATAAAACCTCTCGGGCAAGCCTCTCATTCACTCGTGACTCATCTCTCGTCAATCAGCATTCATACTCCGCACTCAAGATCAATAGGTATCATTTAATAACTACTGCAGTGTGCAGCCCGATCCATAAATAGTCGACTGCGCTCACTAGGGGTGTACAGACTCCAGAGGGGCTCCTTTAGCCCAAGCGCTATATCGCTGCGGCGTGCAGCCCGATCCAATATATATAATGCTGCGGCGTGCAGCCCAATCCAATATATATATATATATTACGCTGCAGCGTGCAGCCCGACCCTTCATTATCCTCACAAGTTCGGCTCTCGACCTCGCTCAGTAATCACCCTTACAAGCCACTCGGGAAACTCACCACAAAACACGGGGTCTCTGCCCAAAAATATCTTTCATTTGTTTGAAAACAAGGTGATAAACAGGAATGAACAATGAACAAGTATAAATCATGACTGAGATTATATTTTCTATCAAAAGCAATATGAGAATAGTAGTAAAATACCCCTGAGGGTTTAAACAGGTCGGCACAAGCCCCAAACATGGCATATATCCCAAAATATAGTACAAATCTCTAAAATACGGAATATCATATGATTTCAAATCAAACACGCGACATAATAGTCGCCAGGGGACGGACCAAGTAACAATCCCTACCGGTGCATGCCCACACGCCCGTCACCTAGCATGTGCGTCACCTCATTTACCAAACCAATACGAAATATCGGGGTTTCATACCCTCAGGTCAAGATTTACGTTCGTTACTTACCTCAAACCGTAAGAAAACTACTCCTCGATGCCTTTGCCTCTCGACTCGGCCTCAACACGCTCTGAATCTATTCAAAATAGATTCATATCATCAAAATATGCTAAAGGGACAAAGCGCACTCGAAAATATCCAATTCACATAAAAAATCCCGAAATTTGCCAAACCCGACCCCCGCGCCCACGTCCCAGATTCCTATAAAAATCACAAAACTAGAATCCTTGTGCTCTCACGAGTTCATGCATACCAAATACATTAAAATCGGACCCCAAATAGCCCCTCAATTCCCCAATTTAAACTCGCAAGTTTTAAGCCCTTAACCTTCCAAATTTCACCACTAAAACATGATTAAACAATGGGATAATTGCCATAAACACAAGATACAAATTCCATGTAGCTTACCTCACTGAATACACTTTATTCCCCCCTGAAATCCCAGCTCAAAGCTCCAAAATCCGTAAAAAATGGTGAAGAAAATGAGAGAAATTCGCGAAGGCAACCTTATATAAGTTCTGCCCAGCGATATCGCACCTGCGACCACAATCTCGCACCTGCGCCCACAATTCCGCACCTGCAGAAAATCCCTCGCAGGTGCAGATTCTCTCTTAAGCCAAATTTCTGCATCTGCGGTCCTCAACACGCACCTGCGAGCCCGCAGGTGCGACACAATTTCTACACCTCCGCTCCAAGGCCAGCTTCCTCTTTCTGCATTTGCGCAAGGTGTTCCACACCTGCGCCTTCGCACCTGCGACTCCCCGTCCACAGGTGCAGCTACATTAGAAGGCCTGCACCAGCAACCCTTTGCTGCAATTTTCCAAACTTCCAACCTTCCGAAACCATCCGAAATCAATCTCGAGCCCATCGGGGACTCCACCAAAAGTACCAACAAGTCATATATAAATATACCAACCTAGTCGAACTCTCGGAATGCTAGAAATAACATCAAAACACCAAAATCAAATCCAAATTCAAGCCTAAGGATCTCTAAACTTCCGAAATTCACCAATGATGCTGAAATCACGACCGAATGACCTGAAAATTTGCACATACATCCCAAATGACACTATGGACCTACTCCAACTTTCAGAATTCCATTCTGACCCCAATGGCTAATTTTCCACTGCTGACTGAAAATCGCTAAAAATCCAATTTCTCCAATTCAAGCCTAATTCTACTCCGGACCTCCGAATGACATTCCGAACACACTCCTAAGTCCCAAATCACCTAATGAAGCTACACGAGTCACAAAAATAACATTCCAAGATCATTTACCTACAAGTCTACTTTCGTTTGACTTTTCCAACTAAATCACCAATCAAAAAGACTAAGTGTCTCATTTCTCACCACAACCAATCCGAACCCGAACCCATCAACCCAACGCAACACTAAAGAGCTTAACCAAACAAGAATGATGTAGAAATGGGAAAAATAGGGCTAAACTCTCGGAACGACCGGTCGGTTCGTTACATTCTCTCCCTCTTATACAAACGTTCATCCTCAAACAGGTCTAGAAACATAGCTGCAGTCTCAAATAGGTGGAGGTATCTGCTCTGCATCTCCCGCTCGGTCTCCTAGGTGGCCTCCTCCACTAGCTGCGCTCTCTACTGCACTTTTACTGAAGCTATATCCTTAGACCTCAACCTTCTGACTTGACGACCCATAATAGCTATTGGTTCTACCTTATCAGACATATCACCCTCAAGTTGAACCGAATTGAAGTCCAAAACATGAGACAGGTCACCAATATACTTCCGAAGCATGGAAACATGAAATACTGGATGCACGCCCGACAAGCTAGGTGGCAAGGCAAGTCTATAAGCCACCTCTCCAACCCTCTAAAGCACCTCAAAAGGTCCAATGAACCGGGGATTAAACTTTCCCCTCTTTCCAAACCGCATAACACCCTTAATGGGTGACACCTTCAGTAGAACCTTCTCCCCAGCCATGAAAGATACATCCCGGACCTTCCGGTCCGCATAACTCTTCTGCCTCGACTGCGCCGTGCGAAGCCGCTCCTGAATCAACTTGACCTTATCCAAGGCATCCTGTATCGAATCTGTACCCAACAGTCTGGCCTCACCCGGCTCAAACCAACCGACCGGAGATCTACACCTCCTCCCAGACAAAGCCTCATATGGAACCATCTGAATGCTCAACTAATAACTATTATTTTATGCAAACTCCTCGAGTGGCATAAACTAGTCCCATGAACCCCTAAAGTCAATATCACAAGCGCGCAACGTGTCCTACAGATTCTGAATACTGCACTCAGACTGCCCGTCCATTTGAGGGTGAAAATCCGTGCTCAACTCAACCTGAGTACCCAACTCTCTCTGCACAGACCTCCAGAACTGTGATGACTGAGTACCTCTATCAGAAATGATGTAAACCAGAACACCATGCAACCGAAAAATCTCTCTGATGTAAATCTCAGCTAGCCGCTCTGAAGAATAAGTAGTACCAAGAGGACTGAAGTGTGCAGACTTAGTCAGCCAATCAACAATAACCCATATAGCATCAAACCTCCTCGAAGTCTATGGGAGTCCAACTAAAAAGTCCATGGTGATCCGCTCCCACTTCCACTCAGGAATAACCAAACTCTGAAGCATCCACCTGGTCTCTGGTGCTCATACATGATCTGCTGGCAGTTGAGGCACCGAGCTACAAATCCAACAATATCCTTTTTCATCCGCCTCCACCAATAATGCTTCCTCAGATCCTAATACATTTTCGCGGCACCCGAGTGGATGGAATATCACAAGCTGTGGGCCTCCTAAAGAATCGACTACAGAAACCCATCTACATTAGGCACACATATACGACCCTGCATCCTCATAATACCATCATCGCCAATAACTACATCCCTGGCATCACGTTGCCGGACCATATCCTGAAGAAAGAGCAAGTGTGGGTCATCATACTTGTTTAACCAAAGAGTTAGATCCTTTGACTAAAGCTTATTTTTAAGATGAATACGGGTTACTGATAATCAAGGTAATGGAGAAAAATGAATAATAGACAATATTTCAGAAATATAGAAAATCGAAGTTGATTGTATTCGAGAATCAAATGCTTTTACAAGTTGTATCCTCCCTTATATAGGAGATTCTTATAACGTACGACTTTTGCTATGGTTACTCATTAATGACTAATTATGACATTAATGAGGCGTTACAAAGGATAACGGTAATTGGCGTTCGGTTACATAACGTTTGAGTAATCAATTGTGGGTCCTTGAATCTGCTCGTAGCTTTGTCTAGATTCATTCTGACCGTGCCTCTCTCCCATTTTGATCAAGTTGAGTTTCCCGTGGCTGATAGGTTCGTGGGTTTACTAAACCGTGCCTCTTTGTACTGTACCTCTTCAATGAATCACATCCAGCTGTCGCATTTTCTTGTGTCCACGTGATTGGCTGAGTTGTCAAAAGCTGGCTTACGTGTGAAAGTCTTTTTTACCAATACAGATAGTCCCCCCAATTACCATATATTTAACGATTAATATTTGGTAAGTGGATATTCATTTATGGCGGAAATATTTTGCCGCCATTTTTCCTTGAATCATTATATCCTTCTCTGCACCATAGGCGTCGTTTGTCACTTCCATTTAATGCTCATACCACGTGTCCTTTGCGGATTTGTTCTACATTTACTTAGCACCTTTTGGGGATTTTTGCGGCTGTGCCAGTCCCGAGGTGACATCTTCAATTATGACTTTTCCTCATTATTTTCCTTTTTCTTCATGTTTGACGGTCGTCTTCAAGTATAAAAACATGTTTTCTTTTCTTTGCTTCCACGAAACACTTTTCTAACTTTGTGTTTTGTAAAGAACTTTATTTTTTTCCTTTGTAAACATGTCTTCTTAAAACCAACCTCAAAGAGTAATAGATATTGAAAGTTTGCTCCATCTTCTGCTCCGACTAGGAGTCAGAGGGGTGGTAGACTTAGAAGTCTAGGATCCAGTCCTTCGAGGGGCTCTTCTTCTTCTCAGATAGTTCTTCCTCCTTCCACCAGATCTTCAGTTTCTCCGAGATTTAGGGTTTCTCGGTCTTTGTCTAGAGGTAGAGGCGAACTCCTTCGTGAACCTGGAGTCGATGAAATTGTCCCTGCTGAGTTCGTTTTTGCTAGGGATTGCCAAGTTCTTGTAGATCAATCTTCTTCTCTTGATAGTGTCGAAAGATATCCAACCCTTATAACTGAGGGTCAAATTTCCCTTGTTCGTAGGGAAAGCTTTCAGAAGTCTGACTTTCCTGTCTATATTCCGAATAGTAATCAAAGAATAACATCTTAGACGCCGATATTCTTTTGTTTATACGCATCCTTTCACTTTAGGGTTTAGACCCCCCATTGACCCATTTATAATTGAGTTTTGCCCTTTTTTCAATATCTGCTTAGGACAAGTTGTTACCAGCTTGTGTGGCGAGTTGCCGCATGTCTTAGGAATTTGGATTCTTTAGCCTCGGTTCCTTTTACCTTCAACCATCTTATTCACCTCTACTCTCCTACCTTATTTCGTGAGGGGTTTTTACTCTGACTGCTAGAAGAAAAAGAGTGTTGGTAACCCCTGGAGACGCTAAGGATAGGGGCTGGTACCTCCGGTATGTTGCTGTACCCGCTGTTGGTTTAGTGGGTGAAGAAAATCTTCCCTTCCCTGAGAAGTTGAATCGTGCACGTGAGTATGCTTTAGCTCACATTTACTTTTTCTGATTTTGACTTGAGATGTTTTATTTAACACCGTATCTGTTTTTTCCTTCTCTCAGCAATCATGAATATTGTTGAGAATTTCTCCAGTATTTGTGATTGGGTAGAAAAATTGTTATCTGTTGCTCCTTCAGAAGAAAGATCTTGGAAGTACCTCACTGGGAGGTATGGTTGGCAAGTAAAGACCTACGGTAAGTGAATCTTTTGTTCTTGCTTCTTTCCTTACTCGAGTCTTTTTTTTTTGTCGCTTAACTTTTTCCCCTTTTTAATAGGGTTCTCTGCTCATGGGGTGTCTGCTTCATCTATCCCGAAGATGTCCTTGGCTCAAGCCCAGGAAATTATTGTTGGTTCATCTTCCTTGAAGAGGAATAGTGAGCTTCGTTCCATAGAAGAAGAAGAGGAGGGTGCTTTAGTGCACAGGCCACGGAGAAGACGAATGGTTTTAGATGATGAGCTTACAGCCTTAAACTTGACTTCCATGTCTGTGATTGATCCCCCTGTCGTTGATGATGTTTCAAATTCCCCTATTCATGAGGGTGTTGATCTTGCTCCTGACGACGTCCCTTTGGCTGCTGTCTTTCTTGCTTCTTTGAGAGAAGCTATTTCGTCTGTTCCTTTGGCTATCTCAACTTCTGTTGTTGCTTTGCCTGTAACTTCTTCAACTCTTCAACTCTCCGTGCCTACTTCTTTGCCCGTGGCTTCTCCAGCTCCTCAACCTTCTGTGCCTGTTGTTGTTGCATCTCTGCCTGCTTCTATGCCTTTTGTTAGGGAAGTAGGGTCTTCCAGCAGAGAGAAGCGGCAGGTGGTAATAGAGGTTCCAGTTGAGGGAAACCTTTTCAAGAAGACGGGTGAGCCCGAAATGTGGCTCAAGCCTTTGATAGGTACCTCTGAGAAAGCAAAGCTAGCTAGCCACGGTGCTCTTACATGGGCCAATGAGGTCGTGCATACCTCTTTGAAGGTATGGTGCAAGTTATCCACTTTCACTCTCATATATGAAATTTACCATATCTGACTGGTTTATTTCTTGTAGATTAACCTTATAGGCATGGAGCTTATGAAGAGGATTTCAAACACGGACCAAGAGACAAGAGAGTTCCAGGCAGATGTTGATAATTGGAGAGCACAATATGATAGCTTAAGTATTGACATGGATGCTTTAGAAGAGGAAATAAGTACCTTGAAGCGGCAGATGAGACTTATGGCAGCAGAATTGGTAGTGGAGAGGGCTTATTGCAGTCAAGTTGATAAATATAGGAGTGTTCTGGAGTCTTCATTCACGGAACAGCTGTCCTGTGCCTCAGAGGAGATTAGAGAGTTGAAGAACTTGTTGGGGCAGAAGGAAGAATACTCAGGCGAGCTCGTGCAATCACTCACTCGCACTCAAGAAGATCTTTGTAGGGCTTTAGACAAAGCTCAAACTTTAGAGGAGTCGATTGTTCCATTAAGGGTCACCCATGAAGCTGCGGAGGCGGAGAAGGACGGGTTGAGAGCTGAGCTTAAAGTGTGGACAAAGGATTATGAAGATTTGGAGAGGTGGCTGTTGTCGATGTGATTTGGGCGTATATGAATTCTCGCCTTGAAACATTGAGGGAAATGAGTCAAGAGGGTTTTGACCTTAGTGCTGAAATTGCCAAAACTAAGGAAGCCATGGAGAAGGCTCAACAAGGTCATAACCTCTCTTCACCTGATGGTGAGATTCCAGTCGCTCATGTCTCTTCATCTCCAGTTGCTCCCGCTCCTTCTGCCACTGAATCCAACCCCTCTCTTGAAAAGATTTAGTTGGTTTACCCCTTTTTTTTATTTTTCTTTGTATCACTTTGTGGTTACCCCCAGTCCCATTGGGGGTAAATTTGGATTTCCTTGAAGTCCCCAAATGACAACTTAGGGGCACCAAAATTTTATACGGCTAAGTGTAAGTTAATACTTAGTTTTAGCCGTTTTAATATATAAATATTAGTTCGACTTTTGTTGAGTTTCTGTTTCACTCTTTAAGTCTTTTGCATGCTTCATTTTTGAGGTTTTAGTTTTACCTTCGAGTTTTGCATGTGAAGTGCTTTAAACTACTCGTACATTTTTTATGATAGGCACGGTGTCATATTAAATGTGTGCCTTTTGTAATAGACATAGTTTATGGAAGAGGGCCCTTTATAATTGACATGAAGAAGACGTCTCAACTTCATGATAATGCAATAGAGTTATAGGAATTTTACACATGTTTAAGAATGTTTCCAAGGAAAGTTTTTTGTTTGAACTTCCATGACATTTTACATGTGTTTGGTTATCGTCTAAAACTCATGTTTGCAACTGTTTTTGTTTAACAGATTTGATATATTCTTGTATTTCGTAACTGTTTTACATAGGTAATAGTTTTTCGATATTAATACAAGGAAACAACTATTTTTTACTAGTAACAGTTTTTACAAAGATTGGGGTTTTTACCCGCAGCTGTTTTGGAAAATGTTTTCTAATAAGTACGAGGGAAATGCTTTCTTATTCGTAACTTTTTTTATTTGATAACGGTTTCTTGAACAAATACAAGGATTTAGATCTTTCATCCATAATTTTTTTATTCGAGAACAATTTTTTGAATGAGTATATTGATGATGATCATTTACCCCTAACTGTTTTTGTTACGACAGTTTTGAATAAGTATAAAGATGTACATTTCTTTCTCGTGACTAACATTTTGCCTTTTAAACTGAATATGTTCGAAGGTTTCTGATTTTTGCATTAGGCTTTGTATTTGGATGGCTCTTTTGATTTCTTTCGATTCTGCTCGTGCCACTTGTCTCGTTGGTTAGATGGGTCTTCGGGATCGAGCTTTTGACTTTTTGATAGTCTTCTTTGCTTCGTCTTAGCCTTCCATACTGTATAGTCCCCCAA
>ML481179.1:0-26936 GCA_005239535.1 Nicotiana rustica
GTCACTTTAATTGGAAAAACTCCCATATCCAACCCTGTGTCGGAAAAAGGAGGTGTGACAGCAGCGCGCAACCCGATCCAAATAACATTCTCGTGGCGGTATGCCACCCGATCTAAATAACATAACCGTGGAGGTGTGCCACCCGATCCAAATAACATAATCGTGGTAGCGTGCCATCCGATCCAAATAACATAAAATTCACGTAAGAGACACACACCAAGCTAAATTTCTCATTACCACAAAATAATGAATATCAGTCACAAGCACGCTAAGTGCATAATACCATCCTGGGGAGACTGGTGGAGCCATATGCTACAATACTCAAGCACAACTAAGGTGCAATATATATATATATATACACCCTGGATCTCAAGAGCTATTCTGCTCACAGAACATCATCACTACGAGGGACCTCAACACATAAGAAATTGCCAAGCCGTTGCACAACTAACACAACACAATCATAATATTACCTGAAATGAACGATGATTCAACAACATCTGTTGTTCTAATACCTTTCCATGAAAAGCTCTATACCGAAATGAACACGCTTGACTCATACGGAGCCCATGATCATATTTAAATCCACCCACAAACATCGAGCCTACCTTGCTCGCACCGAACTAGGCTAATAGCTTTAGCTGGGTCCATATTAACCCACATCCTCTCATTATACGCAAGAACGACCATCATAGCCGAGGAAAATACCCCAAAATCCACAACCGAATAAACCGAATGCCTTACAGGCATAAATTCTCAAATAAGCAATATCACACTTCTTTATACTCAGTCTAAATCTTCAATCCATTAAGTGACTACATGTCACACTTATACGATCATCTCGTGGTCACGCTACCACGACCTTCCACACAAGGTAGCAAGTCTGCACATTCACCACTGGCCACACTAACGTTGTAAAACAAATCAAGAACCCATGTCTAGGATGCAAAGCCTCTTTCACCAAACACTGATCTTACGTTACACTGAAGATAACACCAGCTTGCTCTAGACATTCAAATCCCTTTTCTTGCTCATCCGAGCTCATGACATCCTTGTCAAAACCGAACTGCAACCTCGATCCTTACTTCCAGATTTCATACCGTTCACTGCACCTAACGTGCCAATATGCATTCGCATATGAATCTCGTCATAACTCCTGAACCTATAATAGGGTAAACACTTTATCATATAAAGACCTCTTACTTAACTCAATTCAAGAGAACCATCACAACACACGAGTGAATTCTCATAATCACAAAACATGCAATTCCTCAAACTCCACCTCTACAAGACATAATTGATTCACCCGTATACCTCAAACTGAAACTGATACGACAGTCAGTCGCGCAATCGACTTATCAACAACAGACTCCCCCCACTTGGCTCAAGCCATAGATCAAGATGAGCAATAGCTCACAATGCCCATACGCTAACAGCTCCACGATACCACAGTGATAATAAATTAAACTTTCCATAAGCCCATATAACACGACCCCTATCGTACCTCGATTCAATTCGCACTCACCGCAGGAAAAATGATAAACCCAATCAACACATAACAACTCGATTCGCACTCACCTTGAGTGACTCCCGAAACCATTTTGTTTCCAGACCCATGAATCATTTCATGCCCTCCTTGCACGCATATTCACATATTTAACCAGTATACCCATTTCGATGACCCTTCCATGAACCCGAAGTCATTTTTCTCCTTTTTATGAACCCCAATGCTACTCTACACGCCGAAGGTAACGTAGAACACTCCAACCATTTTCTCTTTCCCAAAATTCTGCTGCACAAGCTCGATTCTTAACCATACTGTGGGCTTGAAATCCATAGACACCACCTTCTAATATCCATTGGAACCATTGTTGAGAATCACCCACTCTGGCTCGGTCCCGAATATAATCAACTCTACGACTTCGCTAGCACCTGAACACTCATCTTGATAAAGCAATCCGACTGAATACCTTCACTTGTAAATTACCTTTGTACTAAGCATAAATCCTGAATCTTTCCAAAGACTAAATTTGATTCAATAAGGCCAACCCTTGCACACCTTTATCAAATCCCATGCTCAATTACTATTATACTCCTTTCCCCTTAGCTGCAATAGCTTGCCAATACGCTGACAATCTACAACCCCATGTGAAAATAATCCTGCAACCCAATCGCAGGCAGTGGGACTCTCCCACTTAGCCCGAAGATTCTCCTTGCACCACTCTAAACCCCACTGAACTTCTTTCTCCACTGCTGACATGATCTTGCTCAACTAACCCGTCCAATCCTTCTTAATTCTCCTGTCACCATTCCATGAATTCTTTAATTCTCTAGCATCACTCATATATTCGGCCTCCCTCCGAATAGCCACTAGAATTCCTCGCAGAAACTTCCCAACCACACGACCGCTAAGCTGCTCAAAGGAGATAACCCTCCTACGGAAATTACTAATTGACACCCTCCAACGAAGTTGTACTGCACATTCTCTACGACATCAATACTCCATCCTACGCCTGTCCTCATTTACCAATTTTACCAGTCCGTCCGCTCCTCATCGACATCCACTAAAAGCGCGACAACATCTTCCAACTCACTGCTATATTGCATCATTCTTAATCCCGAACAACTCCTCTCTGTCGTATCTAACCTTCCGCCAAAATAGCCAATATTTCAATTTAAGTCCGTGGACCCAATCATCGTCAAATAAAATTCCCAAATCACTCCAAACTGCCCCTCAAGAGGTGTATCTATCTTACCACAGAACTCATATGCTAGGCTGCCACTCTCCCACTTTGGTTAAACTCACTCCTGCAAGCAACTACCTGACTTCCTTTTCTTACACCTGGCCTTTTATAAATTTAACCATCACCTGACACTTCCCATGTGTCCTTTCTCATCCCTTGCTCCCCAGCCGTTGCCTTAGGCCAATAACTATCTTTGTAGCACTTAAACCAGCAGATCACCACAACTTCAAACCTTTCCCAAGATCATCTTTCTCGAGCCGCCTTTCTTCGAAATACTTATTCAATACTGAACCACAGCACACAACAACCCCTAACAACCGCTTCTTCAATATTAATTCACAACATTCTGACCCCATGCAATCGAAGAAGCTATAACACCGGCGAGCTTAACATATTCAACTCGATCAAAAATAGCGATACCACATCACAGGTGAAAATTCCACCTTGCTTGAAAACAATGAGTCTTATTATTCTTTCAACCAAAATTTGAACATTCATATTTCAATTGTCTTTCCTCTGCCGGAACTAAAATACTGAAATCTCGAAATCATGCTCTGAGAAGACCTCCTTTCAAGTCATTCATTGTCCCAACACATGGGCAAACTTCCTATCACCACGTCAATACCATGCGGTGACCAATCATAAGCACCATAACAACTTGAGCATAACCTCAAAGATCTCAGAAGTGCAGCTACCGAGCGGAAATAACATAATATCCTTCGGTAGAGCAACGACAATAGTCTCAACCAACTATCATGGAAAAACCTCACGTACCATAAATGCAGGACCATTACAATTCCTCAAATTCTCGATTGTAGTAAGTGCTTCACGACGTGTAATATTGAGTATGAAGAAACATAGGCATAAGCCTCAAAGGAATCAAACTGCACAATGAGAATCAAGAAGGGAAGTACTCCTAATAGCCCTGTAGCCTCTCGAAGATAAGTACAGACGTATCCGTACCGACCGCAAGACTCTACTAGACTTGGTCATGACTCGTGAGACCTAAGGGAACATAGTTCTATGATACCACGTTGTCACAAATCAAAATCCATCAACGTCGTGATGGGGCCTGACACCACAGTCAGGCAAGCCAACACTCAATGGTTAATTAAATTCCTATTTTAGTATTTTGAAAATCGTTACTTTTTATTCATTATATAAAGATCAAATAAAGTTACCGAGGAAACAATGATGTTTTAAACCATTCAATCGACAAATACATCCCAAAGTCACCCCAGAACCCGGTGTCAAAAGTGCATGAGCAGTTTCTAAGACAAAAATGAAATACACTAACCGTCCAGAATACAAATGGGACAGTAAATAAAGTACAATACATCCGAGAAAGACTCTGATGGCTGCGGGTCGTCTCACGGGGAGCATCTCTCCGAAGTCTCTAGGCCAGCCACAACACTGCGTCAAGCGGGGCCACTAGATATACATGTACCTGTGCAATAAAAATGCACAGCAAGTGTAGTGTGAGTACGAAAAGAACGCGTACCCAGTAATTATCCCGCCTAACCTTGAAGAGGTAGTGACGAGAGGTCAAATTTGACACTTGCTAGAGGTCAATTTAATAAAATCAAGGGTGACGCTAACCATGGATATCATAGGTAATTAACAAATAGTGATAGGAAATAACAATTTCTTCCACATTTACAAACTTTAAAACTTCGTCATTTCAGTTGACAACTTATAATTCCAGGCCAGTAAACAGTTAAAAATCTCAGAAAGTACTCAGCAAATATCATGCGCAAGAAATGTCGAGGGTCAAATGGCTCGAACCAATGATAATTGTAAATATTGCATTGCTGATGGGTTGAACGGTTCGAACCATAGATTCATCTATTACGCCGCTCGCGAATCAATCATGCGATGTGGTCATATATAAATAATAGAGTTACCCTGCTCGCGAATAATACATGCAACTCAGGTACTCATAGATACACACATTCACACAATAATTCACATTTTATCAGGAAAACAATTACCCAAGGAAGTAATAATTCTCTTTTAATGGACGCAAAGATAGTATTTAAATGTGTTCCGAAAATTCATTTACCAAGTTCCATAAGGTTTAATAATTTCCAAATTCATCAATAAAGTTACAATATGGCAAATAAAACATGCTTTTGGGTCTGAGACTACCCGGACATAAGCATAATAGTAGCTATGCACGGACTCCCTCACCTCGTGTGTACGTAGCCCCCACAAATAGTAGCACGTATTTAATTATTTCACCTATGGGGACAATTCCCTCTTACAATGTTATAAAGGATACTTACGTCGCTCCGAAGATTCATAACCGGCCTCCAAGCCCTTTCGACGACTCAAATTGATGCAGAACACCCCAAAACTATCCAAATAACGGGCAAACCAATGAAAATATACTCAAATACTTATAACAATTCAATTTATATAAATTCTCAACTCCGATCGGAAAGTTGACAAAATTACCCGCAGGCCCACGTGCCCGGATTCCGAAATTTCTCGAAGAAAAACTCTACCCATAGCCGTACTAACTCAAATATATAAATTACTCTAATTTTCATGCTCAAATTCGTGGGCAAAATCCAAAAATACACATTCTAGGTCTTCTTCAAAAATCCCAAATTTCTACAAATTTCTCCCTCTAATCCATGCATAACTCAAGTATTTAACTCAAGATGGGGAGAAATCACTTACCTTATGGAAGATGCTGAAAATACCACTCCAAAGTCGCTCCAAAATTGCCCTTCATCGAAGAAATGATGTGCAAATGACCCAAGACCTCGGTTTTAAAATACACACTGCCCAGGCCCGATTTCTGCACCTGCAGCCTCCAAACTCAGGCCTGCGCACCCACAGGTGAGCCCATGCATCCGCACCCAAACCTGCGGCTTCCTCCTCCCCAGCCAGGCTACGCACCTGCGCTCCCTCTTCCACATATGCGCTTCCGCAGGTGCGGAAATAAACTCTCACCTGCACCCCCAACCAAGCCAGCCTAACCTCGCACCTGCGACGCCAAAGCCGCACCTGCAGCCCTTGTTGCGCAGGTGCGGTCACACCAGACACCAGCAGCCTTAGCCATTCCTGAACTCCAAATTTGACCCGGAATCCACCCGATGCCCCCGGGACCCCATCCAATCACACCAACCTGTTCCAAAACATAATGCGGACATGCTCGAGGCGTCAAATCACATCAAATAACATCGAAACAATGGATCGCAACTCAATTCAATCCTTATGAACTTTGAAATTTCCAACTTCTACATTCGATGCCGAAACCTATCAAATCACGTCCGATTGACCCCAAATTTTGTACAAAAGTAACATTCAACGTTACGAACCTACTCCAACTTTTGGAATGGCACTCCGACCCGGATATCAAATTTTCCACTTCCGGTCGGATTTCTCAAACACCTTCAAATTTCTATCTTCAGCCAAATGACTTCAAATAACCTACGGACCTTCGTATTCGCTTCCGATCACGCTCCCATATCTTGAATCACCATACGGAGCTATACCAAGACTCAAAATCCCAAACGGACATCAATATCACTTAAATGCACTTCAACCCAGACTTATGAAATTTCTTCTAAAATGTTTACTTCTACAATATGCGTCGAAACGCTCCCGGGTCATCCAAAACCCGATCCGAACATACGCCCAAGTCCGAAATCATCATACGAACCTGCTGGAACATTCAAATCCTGATTCTGAGATCGTTTACTCAAAAATCCAGTCTTAGTCAATTCTTCCAACTTAAGGCTTCTGAAATGAGAATTTTCTAT
This sequence comes from Nicotiana rustica, assembly GCA_005239535.1. Classification (NCBI taxonomy): domain Eukaryota; kingdom Viridiplantae; phylum Streptophyta; class Magnoliopsida; order Solanales; family Solanaceae; genus Nicotiana; species Nicotiana rustica. The sequence continues at coordinate 6,518 of ML481179.1, forward strand.
CCAAATTGACTCTAAACTTCCTGAAATTAAATTCCGACCACACCTACAAGTCATAACACCTGAAATGAAGCAGCTCATGGCCTCAAACCGTTGAACGATGCGCTAGAGCTCAAAACGATCGGTCGGGTCATTACAAAAAATTAATTAATAAAATAGATAAAAAATTTATAAAAAATAATTTTCATGCATAGAAATGTTTAAAAATAATTATTCAATATTCTGAAAATAAAATAAGCCATTTCTGGTAAAAATAACACAATAACTCATGCACGGGCTATAATTGCAAAGTTATTGCAATTGTAACCAAAAGGTGTAAATCTGGCCATTTGTGAAGTAATTTGAGCTTAATATGACTATAAATAGCAAAATTAAATCACGAAATGTTGTGAAGTCATTTGTGATGCAATTTGTAATTTTTTATATATAAATAAAATACTGGGATAAATTAATTTTAAAAATGTAGAAATTATGGAAAAATACCAATTAATGATAATGCATAGTTTTGCATTTTAAAAATATTATAGGAAAAAATTGAGTTTCAACACCAGGAATTGCCTATCAAGCCAGTTGCACATTTTACTTCATACTTGAGTAACATATTCACACTGCCCCAACAAGTGATCTCTTGTTTCCATTTTTCTTCTGCACATTACAGATTGTGTGTCAACATTAATCTTCCAGTTTGCCATCCTGTCACATGTCATCAGTCTTCCTTGTATCATTAGCCACACTTAATTTAGACCTTCCATTAGGTCGATATCATATGGGGATCAGAGGAAGAAGAAGCGTTGGCAGCATTGAGGAATCTGTTCTTGGAAGATGATGATATGGACTGTTGTGTGATCGTCAAGGAGGAGGAGGAGGAGGAAGGCGCTACCATCCAAGTTGTGGAGAGAGGAGCATTCATCAAGAACTGGATTGTTAGACCATCAAGGGACCGACGAGTCCCCGGTAGCAAGGCTGAATAGCATTGTTTACGTTTTCTGAAAAAATGATTTCCAATTTTGCATTTTTTGTTTTAAATAATATTTTCAATGTTAAAAAAACTTTGTTTGAGTTATTGAAAATCATTTCGTCTAATGCTTTACATGGTTTGATGTTTTATTATTACTACTTTTCTTTCATATCTTTATCCCTACAGCATTACTATTTCTTATCTCGATGAATCGACAATTGTGACATGTAATGACACAACGCAACAAAAGGATAGTGATTCAGAAGAAGAATATGTAATACTTGAGGAGATTGTCAGAGAAGTAGAGGATTTTGAGAACAAGCCCAAGTCCAACCTAGATGAAACTGAGGTAGTCAACTTGGGTGATTCTGAAACCGTCAAGGAAACCCGCATAAGCATCCAACTGTCACCGTCAGAGAAAGAGGAATACACTCGGTTCCTAAAAGAATATGAGGATATCTTTGCATGTTAACATGACGATATGACCGGATTGAGCACATCCATAGTGGCCCACAAGTTCCCTACAAATCCAATGTGCCCACTGGTAAAGAAGAAACTCATAAAATTCCAGCCAGATATGAGCATGAAAATCAAGGAGGAAGTTACTAAGCAAATCAAAGCCAAGGTCCTCAGGGTAGTTGAATATCCAACATGGTTAGCCAACATTGTGCCTGTTCCGAAAAAGTATGGGAAAGTCAGAGTCTGTGTTGATTATCGGGATCTCAACAGAGCAAGCCCAAAGGACGATTTCCCGCTGCCGAATATACACATTCTGATCGACAATTGTGCCAAGCATGAACTCCAGTCCTTTGTAGATTTCTTGGTAGGTTACCATCAGATTTGTATGGACGAAGAAGACGCTGAGAAAACAGCCTTCATTACACCATGGGGAGTGTATTGCTACAAAATGATTCCATTCGGTTTAAAGAATGCTGGGGCCACCTACATGAGGGATATGACAACCATTTTCCATAACATGATACATAAAGAGATAGAGGTGTATATGGATGATGTCATCATTAAATCCAAGAAGGCCACATATCACATAGAAGACTTGAGGAGATTCTTTGACCGATTGCGGAAGTACAACCAGAAACTAAACCCCATAAAGTGTGCATTCGGGGCTCCTGCCGGATAGTTATTGGTATTCATTGTCCGTCGTCGAGGAATAAAGTCGGACCCATCAAAGGTCAAATCCATCCAAGAATTTCCACCGCCAAAAAAGCAAGAAAGATGTGATGAGTTTCCTAGGACGCCCTCAACTACATCAGCCGTTTCATAGCACAATCCACATTAATATGCGAGCCGATTTTCAAAATGTTGAAGAAAGACGCTGCAACCAATTGGACCGAGGATTTTCAAAAGGCTTTTGACAAAATCAAGGAATACTTGTCCACACCACCAGTCTTAGTCTCGCCGGAGCCGGGTAGACCGTTGCTACTCTACCTTTCAGTGTTAGATGGAGCTTTCAGTTGTATCCTCGGACAGCATAATGATATAGTGAGAAATGAACATGCCATCTATTACTTGAGTAAAAAGTTCACTCCTTACGAACCACGATACTCTATACTAACGCACTTGCTACGCTCTAACCTGGATAAAGCTAAGGCACTACTTTTGTGCTTATACGATGTATCTGATATCGAGAATGGATCCCTTGAAATACATCTTTTAGAAGCCCATGCCTACTGGGAAGTCGGCCAAGTGGAAAATCTTTTTGATTGAGTTCGACATCATCTATGTAACTCGGAAGGCGGTCAAAAAACAAGAATTGGAAGATCACCTTGCTGAAAATCCAATGGGAGGAGAATACAAACCCATGAAAATGTATTTCCCCGATAAAGAGGTATCCTTCGTGGGAGAAGACATTACAGAGGCCTACAATAATTAGAGGATATTTTTTGATGGAGCTTCGAATCTCAATGGAGTAGGTATCAGAGCCGTTTTGGTATCAGAAACTGGTCAACATTACCCGGTGTCTACAAAACTCAAATTCCCCTGCGCTAATAACATGGCAGAATACGAAGCTTGCATATTAGGACTAAACCTGGCTGTTGATATGAACGTTCATGAACTATTGGTGATTGGCGATTCAGATCTACTTGTGCACCAGGTACAAGGAGAATGGGCTACCAAGAATTCCAAGATACTACCTTGTCTGCATCATGTGCAGGAAATGAAGAAGAGATTCACAAAGATAGAGTTTCAGCATGTCCCTAGAATTCGGAACGAGTTTGCTGACGCATTGGCCACCTTGTTGTCAATGATACATCATCCAAACAAGAACTTCATCGATCCCATTCCAGTAAGGATCCATAATCAGTCGGCATATTGTGCCCATGTTGAAGAGGAAATGGACGGAAAACCCTGGTTCCACGACATCAAAGAGTATTTGGCGAAAGGATAATACCCGGAGCATGCAAACCATACTCAAGAATGCACGCTTCGGAGGTTTTCCAATGACTTCATCCAAAGTGGAAGAACCCTATATAGAAGAACCCTTGATCTGGGACTGTTAAGGTGTGTCGACACAAAATAGGCTTCTAAATTGCTCGAGGAGATATATGTCGGAACTTGTGGTCCGCACATGAATGGCTTTGTCTTGGACAAGAAGATACTCAGGGCCGGTTATATTTGGATGACTTTGGAAGCATACTGCATCCGGCATGTTAAAAAGTGCTACCAATGTCAGATACATGGAGACATGATAAGAGCTCCGCCGAACGAGCTCAATGCAACAAGCTCACCTTGGCCCTTTGCTGCCTGGGGAATGGATGTCATTGGTCTAATCAAGCCTACTACCTCAAACGGGCACTGGTTCATTTTAATAGATATCGACTACTTTACTAAATGGGTTGAAGCTACATCTTACAAAGTTGCGAACAAGAAGGTCGTTGCGAATTTTGTTCGCGATCGAATTATTTGTCGATTTGGGGTTCCAGAGTCCATCATCACTGATAATGCTGTCAATCTCAACAGTGATTTGATGAAAGACATGTGTGAAACTTTCAAAATCAAACACAAGAATTCCACATCATACATGCCTCAAATGAATGAAGCAGTGGAAGCTACCAAGAAAAACAACAAGAAAATGGTAGAAAATCACAAACAATGGCACGAGAAACTACCATTCGCCTTATTGGGATACCGTACCACAGTCTCCACATCAACCAGGGCAACTCCCTATCTGCCGGTTTATGGTACTGAAGTTGTCATTCCCGCTGAAGTGGAAATTCCTTCCTTGAGAATCATATAAGATGAAGAACTCAGCGACGCATAATGGATAAGGAGCCGCTATGATAAACTAGCCCTCATAGACGGAAAGAGGATGAATTCAATATGTCACGGTCAGCTTTATCAGAATAGAATGTCCAGAGCCTTCAACAAAAGGTTAAATCCAAGACAGTTCACACCGGGGAAGCTGGTGCTGAAAAAGATCTTTCCACATCAAGATGAAGCCAAAGGAAAATTCTCTCCTAACTGGAAAGGTCCTTACATGGTTCACAGAGTACTGACAAGAGGAGCGCTCATACTCGTAGAGATGGACGGGGAAATTTGGCCAAAGCCAATCAACTCAGATGTAGTCAAAAGATACTATGTGTAAACAAATCTGCTTCTTCATATGATGTAAATTGAACTATGCACGACCTGCTTCCCGTTTAAGAGAGGATACATATGCAACCATGTGGGTTCGGTCATAATTCACTAAAATTTCCATTTTCCCCGGCAATCAGAAAATGGGGACCCTCAAAATTCTGAAGCAAGTTGAGCCAACTGTAGCCTATGGAGCAGTCAGAAAGGTCATCTACTTAACTGGGGCAGAATTTTGAGGAGGACCCCCAAAATTCTATGGCAGAAGAAGTCGCAATGTCTCTGATTGTGTCACAGTTACTGGTTCATCTAACTAATTTCTAAATTATATACTACTATGTCTTTTGATAATTACGCACGCATGTTTTTGAAAAAGAAACTTTGCTCTAGCAAATGCTACCCTAATAGCTTTAACAAGATCTTCAGACAGAGCGGAGCAGATCGAGCAAGCAAAGGCACGAACCAACCTCTCCCGCAAAACTCATAAAATTTTTTTCTTTGAATGCAGGACTATATCATCATGATAAACACCGTCGCAACGACACAATCACTATGGACGAAACACGTTGTCAGCTCAGAATACTTCGCTCTTATTCTTCTCTTTGCATGGGACTAAGCACTGTCCCAAACTTGGTATAAGGCTAAGAACTGCCTTTTCTTTGCATGTGACTAAGCCTTGTCCCGAATCTTGCATAAGGCTAAGCATTGCCTTCTCCTTGCACGAGGCTAAGCCCTGCCTCTCTATTTGCATAAGGCTAAGCACTGCCTTCTCTTTTCATAGGACTAAGCCCTATCCCGAATCTTGCATAAGGCTAAGCATTGCCTTCTCCTTGCACGAGGCTAAGACCTTCCTCTCTATTTGCATAAGTCTATGAATTGCCTTCTCTTTGCATGAGAGTAAAACCTGTCTCAACACCTGCATGAGGCTAAACTCTGCCTTTCTATTTGCATAAGGCTAAGAATTGCCTTCTCTTTGCATGAGACTAAGCCCTGTCTCAACACCTGCATGAGGCGAAGCCCTGCCTCCTTTTTGCATAAGGCTAAGCAATGCCTTATCTTTGCATGAGACTAAGCCATGTCTCAACACCTACATGAGGTTAAGCCCTGCCTCCCTATTTGCATAAGGCTAAGCATTGCCTTCTCTTTGCATGGGACTAAGCAATGTCCCAACACCTAAATGAGGATAAGCCATGCCTCCCTATTTGCATAAGGCGAAGCATTGCCTTCTTTTTGCATGAGACTAAGACTTGTCTCAACACCTGCATGAGGCTAAGACATGCCTCCCTATTTGAATAAAGCTAAGCACTGCCTTCACTTTGCATGGGACTAAGCACTGTCCCGAATCTCGCACGAAACTAAGCAATGTCTCTCTTGCATTATTCTCTTCTCTCGGGCTAAGCTCTGTCCTTAACTTCACACAAGACTAATCTCTATTTTGCTGCCTCTATCATTATGTGTCTGCAATTCATGGGCTGAAATATCGCCAACTTGTCCGAAGGCGTCATAGTGTGAATGCATCATCCTCATAGCCGGAAGACACCATGTTCTGGCTTGAAGATCTCTCAAACTTGCACATCATTATTCAAAGGCGTCATGGTTCGGAGGCATATTTTCATGGACCGAGAACATTATTTCATGGCCTGCGAATCCCTTATAAAACTCATGGCCCGGGACGTCATGGTCTAAGGACGTCATCCTCAACCGTCCAAAGACAATTTCATGGTCTGAAGGGAATTTGCATCAGGTCTAAATTTACGCAAAGTTATACCCATATTCTTGCACTACATCTTTTGATTTGTAGGTGACCCAGTGAGTAACTGTTATCCCAACAGAAGCGATCCCGCTCCAGTTCCTTCATATTATTTCAAACTTGACTGCTCACCATAATTGTTTCATCTATTCAAACCATGATTCGACCCTTGCAACAATTCCATCGGTTTATTCCGCCGGTAGATCCAGAACTACACACAACTTGATTCCTGTAAAAACAGGGATATATAGGCATATCCCTGTTCGGAGTGCGGCCTATATCTCTCAGATCTTTCCATTCGGTCAAAATTGGCCATCATATCTTTATCCGACAACTCTTTCATCCTTCCCGGATTAAGAGAGGCAACTGTTGATACCCAATTTTTCCTATATTATTTTCAAAATGCATATATATTTTCAAAATAATGCATAAGCATCAATTCGTATTTTTCCATAATTTTCTGTTATTTTAAAGAATGTTTAATTGATTTATCCCATCATTTATTTATCTAAATAATTACTAATTGCATCACAAATGTCCTTTTAATAATCTTATTGCTTAAATTTATCATTTAATATTTTATATTAAGCTTTAATTATTCTACGCATAATTATATTTACATCTTTAGGTTATAACTGCAATGACTTTGCAATAATAGCTCATGTGTGCATAATTACTTTATTTTACAGAAAAATGACTTTTTATATTTTTGTAATATCAAATAAATATTTAAATCATTTTCATACACAAATAGCATTATTTATCATTTATTAAATATTTCTATAAATAAAAATTATGAAATTCTAAAAAACATAAAGAATCAACCTGAACTCTCTCTCTTTTCTCTCTCGGCGCATGATAACATGTTCTGCTAACATACGCTGAACAACAATGGGAGGGGAAGACCGAGGAAAAATGCAACGACGATTCAGCTAGGCGGGACTGGTAATACACAAGTTACTGGAACGTAGAGCTTGGAATCCACAGATGTAGCGAGAATTTCAATGGAACAGTGACCGTCATTATCAGCCACAAAGGAAGGTCTGAAAATGACACATGCAATGAGTCCTATACCAATGATCAAGAGTGCAAAGGTAATTTCTGTTAATCAATTTAAAATTGGAATACCTAGCTCAGGAGAAGTTGATATAAATGGAAACAAGTTAGGAACACATACTGGTAATTAGATGGCAAATAGTAATACTAGCGTAGAGAAAGTTGAGTTAACTGTCAATAATTCAGAAGAAATTGTTGGTAATAGTGGAAAAATTATGAATAAATTGGAAGCTGATAACAGTAAGGGCAAATTAGCAGATAAGAATGCAGAGTTAGGCCAGAAGAATTGGGCTAATTTTTTTATGGGAAACAGATTGACGACAAAAGGCATGGACCTAAGTTTCGTTGCACCGACCATAAAAAATGGAGAAGTAATTGTTGAATTGTGTAAGGAAGAAGTGGAAGAAGAGAATAGGAAAATGTACGCAAGCTTTGATCCTTTATGTTGTTGGAAAAACTCCAACAATAGGAGCTATGGAGCGATTTATTGCATCGGCATGGAACATTGCAACTAAGCCAAAAGTCTACTTTCATAATAAGGGATATTTTGTAGTAAGATTTAACTCTATAGAAGAAATAGATGAAGCAATGTATTCATGGCCACACATGTTGGGTACTAAGCCGATAATCATGAAGGTTTGGTCAGAAAACATTGATTTTAATATGGAGGTGCTGCAAACCATACCTGTGTGGGTAAAATTTCCTAACCTTCCACTGAACTGTTGGGGAGCTAAGTCTCTAAGAAGGATAAGTAGTGGTTTAGGGGTACCATTATATGCAGATGCTTGTACTACTCAATTGGATCGAATTACCTATGCTAGAGTCTTAATTGTGACTGATGTAACAAAAGAGCTTCCTAAGGCCATTAAGGTGACAGATCCAACTGGGAGAGAATTTGTCCAAGCAGTAGCTTATGACTGGGTTCCGGATTTTTTTCAAACTTGTATGTAAGTTGGACACAAATGTAGGAAGGATGAGAAACCTGTGCAGAAGACTAAACCTAAGCGGCAAAATCATAAACATGAATGGCAACCTAAAGATAGAAATAGTGACAAGATGAAGCAGAGAGATGTTTCACCTACAAAGAGAAGTCAAGTGATAATGGTTGATGAAGAAACCAGAAAAACCTGCTAACTCGCCTACAAAGTTAAATAGATGATATGAGAAGCAGAATTGGAGACAAGACACATGGAAATCAATAGCTCGAAGCAAGGAAAAAATAGGGGAAGATACAATCAGAATCATTAATGGGTTCAATATACTAGCAGAATCTGGATTGCATCTAATAAACCCAAGGCAATTGGGTGAAGGCTCGAGTACATAGAGTAGTCGAACAGGGGTGGAGGGTATTCACAGTCCTTATTCATCCCTGTATGAAGCTGGTAATATGTAACATTAGAGGTCTAAATAAGACCCTAAACAGAAGGAGGTAAAGAAGTTCATAAGAAGTAATAAAATAAGTATGATATCATTACTTGAACACAAAATAAAGGAGCAGAAGGATGATCAAATAATAAGGGAGATCACTACAGGGTGGGACTGGCTGGCCAACTATGAGCACAATAGCAAAGGAAGAATTTGGTTGTTATGGGATTCTAATGAGATAAAATGCTTGGTGTTGGGAAAGTCTTCTTAGTTTATTCGTGCTGAAATTCAAATTAAAATCATGAATATGAGGTTTGAGTTTACTGCAGTTTATGGTTTGCATACTCTGGATGATAAGAGACAGTTATGGAGAGACTTAGTAGATATTAACAGTAGACAACAGAGACCATGGCTAATCATGGGAGATTATAGTTCCATAAGATCTGGGGAGGATAGGCCAATTGGAAATCATGTTCAAGATATGGAGGTGAGAGACTTTAATAGCTTTATAGATGATACTGGTTTGGTTGAAATGAGGACTAATGGAAGAAATTTCACATGGACAAATGGGCACACATATAGCAGGATAGACAGAGCATTGGTGAATGCAGAGTGGATGCTGAAAATGCCTTATCTAGAGGTATGGTAATGGATCCAGGATGTTCTAATCACTCTCCACTGAGTGTTAAACTTGAAGAAAAGGAAGAGATAGTTCCCAAACCTTTCAAGTTTTTGAAGCATCTAGCTGAACATAAATATTTTCTAAAGGTCGTTAAGGAGAATAGAAAGGGAGTAATGAAGATAGTGCAGTGAAAGATTTATTGAATAGATTAAAAAGGGTGAAACAAGATATGAAAGAATTGAATAATACAAAGTACAATGTTGTAGGAGATAAGATTGCAGAATGTAGGAATCAACTATGTAAGATGCACGAACAAATGAGAAGTCCTGGGCAGCCTGAGAACATGGTTATAGCAAAGAAGGAATTAAAGATGCAACTGGAGAAATGGTTGAGGGTGGAAGAAAGTATCATGAAACAACAGTCGAGAGTACAATGGTTAAAGCTGTGAGATGATAACACTGCTTACTTTCATGCAAGCATGAAGAGTAGATACTCATAGAACAAGATTAAGATCTTAACAAGAAGAAATGGGGAAGTAAAACAGACTAAGCAGGAGATTGAAAAAGATGTAATTGGGTTCTATAAACAACTACTGGGATCAGCAGCTAAAAGGCTTCCTACTATTAATCCAGTGGTCATGAGAGATGGTCCACTGATAAACAGGCAACAACAGCTACAGTTGATAATAGAAGTATCTAAGGAAGAAATATGTAGGGCTCTACTGAGAATCACTAATAGCAAAGCACCTGGACGTGATGGATTCAATGCACTCTTCTTTAAAAGAGCATGGCATGTGGTTGGGGATAAGATAACTGAAGCAGTGTTTGAGTTTTTCTCAAAAGAAAACTTGTACCATCCTATCAATTGTACAACACTGACCCTGGTTCCTATTCCGTATAAGATTCTCCTTAATTTAAGTGATATTTACGTGATTCTATCATATTAATTGATTTGTGTTAACCTTAATTGACGGATTAACTGATCTCTGTACCTTATTTGTGTGCCATTGGTTTTCCTACCTTATCTGGTTTTACTCTACTATATGCTATAAAAGCCTTTCATTGTTCTGATTTCAAATAGGCTTGCACACTTAGACTTACACTTAGACACACCTACCTACACACGAAGAGACTTACACTGAAACTCTTTACACTCACACACACGCTTTTACAACCTCTTCACTTTAAAACTTCAAAACTCTCAAGCTTCCTGTTTTTATAAAAGAACTTAAGTTCTCTCTTTTTGCTGTTGTTCTGATTTCTGCATTGTTTAGTCGGCTGGAAGCCTATGCTAAACTCCCTGGATCAAAATTACCATTACATCCCTTGTTTACTTTCTTCTTAACTGGTATGTTTTACTCTGTTATCCTATTTTTTTCTATGTGCTTATATTGTTAGTTTATTTCAAAATCTCAACATGCTTCTGTTTGCCATATAACTATGTGATTCTACTTAGTGATAATGTTAAAGCTAAGTTATCCTATTCTACTATGTGATTCTCAATTGGTGTGCTTTAACTCTTGTTATCCTATTTCTCTCCCATGTGATTATCTGGTTAGTTTGAAACCTCTGCATGCTTCTGTTTATATATGCCCATATGATTTCACTTAGTGATAATGATAACTATGTTATCTCCAGTAATATGAAACCTTGTAATATCAGTTATATATTCCCTATTCTGCAAATATGTAATATGGTGCCAATTCTGTCTATTAGTTCAAGTATCCTTGCTCTTTTGTGATTGCTTTAAATACTGGTACAGTATCTGTGTCTAAACCAATACCAGTCTGTTTGAACCATATGCTAAATATGGATTCTATTTGTTCCAGGTAGAGTAATATTTGAATTCCTCTAAATTGAATACTTTTGCTCCTAAAACATCAAATTGTTTTCTAAAGTTGTTCCCCTACAACTTATATACTATTTTCAAACTTCTACTCTTAGTTATTTAGGGTCCTACCACCCCAATGTGAGCGCTACCTAGGGTCCTTGAGACTCCACTGAACTCTGACACATTGGGGTCGGTCTTCCAATCGTGTATGAACTGTTTTTCTAAGTAAGGTTCTAGTGTGAGCTTTGCCCGGGGTGCATGAGGCCCTTGGGAACTTTGACACACCTGAATCCCAATTGTGTGTATCATAGATGGACCACCATTATGCTTCAGATCTTCTTTGCTTGAAGGCCTTGTTCCCAGGTTTATATTGGGCCTATGAACGCTCCCTATAATGTAATGAATTTTGTAGTTTATTCATTATGGGGCTGTAATAATGTATACTCACTGTAATAAACAGATATGGGGTTTATTAGTAAAATCTAGAAGGAGGGGTCATATATCTTTGTTCAAAGCTCGGGTAGAAATCCTGCCTATAGGTCTATTGTACTGATTATGTGAATGTTACTACTCATTTAGAGATCTTGCCTATAGGGTTTTTCTGACTATTTGTGACTCTGCATTTTCCATTTTTTGGCATACTAAAGACCCTGCCTATAGGTCTTGTATTAATTCTGCATTAGAAATCCATGTTCGTAGAATCTACGCGTATTTTCAATCTCAACGTGCATTACTGATCATGCATATAGGATCTTATTTGTGTAAATTAATAAACGTTCCTGGAAACTTGTTTAAAATTATGCTCACATGTGATTAAAAGATATCATGCCTATAAAAGATATAAAAACTAGTTTTCTCTAATTTAGATACCATGCCTATAGAAATAAAAGGAATCAGTTTCAAAACCTAGAAATCATGTCTATAGGATTTCAACTAATAGATATCATGCCTATAGGGTAAAGTAGTTTGTAATCTTAGTAATCATGCTTGAAATCAGTAACTCGCTTAGAAACCATGTTATAGGTCTATAATTAACAATTGTAGATACCATGGCTATAAGATTCTGTTATTCAGTTCTAGTTATCACTTAGGCAAACCTGTAGGGCTATTAAGAATTCAGGGCCTAAAAATTGTGACATCTTGCTGCCTGAAATGTGCCCAGATTCAGAACTTAATCAAATGAGTAGGCAAGCTAGTAGGTTCCAATGCTCGTTTTAATAAACCTACTTCTTACATTATGTTTATGCTCATCTAGATATCCTGCCTATAGGATCCTAAATCAATAAACTTTTCTGATTTAATTGCGTGCATTTGTGGTCTACTTGTGGAGGTTAATATGAGCCCTTATTTTCCCCTTTATATGATAGTTCTATCTGAATTTTGTTTGTCGCCTAGATTTTCCTCATTTTAAGCAACATAGGTCAGTCTAGAACCACCCTAAATAGAGGTCCTAAATACCTCCAGGACCATATGTAAGGGACGGGTAGTGCACGCATAAGGAACGAGTTATAAGGTACTACAACGCTTAGATAATAACTAAAAGATAGTAATTGGGTAGTAAAGGAGATGATGATGACCCGTGCGCTAATACTATGAGTAGCACCCCAATTGGGGAAAGTTACCAAGTATTACATGGAAATGATCCTATAGGCTAAAAAACCTAGAAACCCTTTAATTCTTGTTTTTAAATTAATGTATCTTTGTCTAAATTGCTTTATTTTCCTTTAAGACTAATTCGCATTGTCACGACCCAAAATCTACTGAGGTCATGATGGCGCCGGATCGCCTCCAGATGGTGCATCTCGCGTTAGTCTCCAAACTAGCTATGTCACTATGAAAGTACCTGTGCAATAAAAATGCACAACAAGTGTAGCATGAGTACAAAAATAACGTGTACTCAGTAAGTCGCCCGCTTAAAATTAGAGAGGTAGTGACGAGAGGTCTAATTAGACACTCACTAAGCTCAAGAAAACTGATTTAACAGCATATGATGAACATGGCTGACATGTAAAGGTAGTAAAGTAGCAAATATATAAGGCACTGAAATCCAAGTAATTACTGGAAGTAAACAACCAGTTACCACTTCCTCTTTGTTTTCCCCCAAATATCTTAAATAAACAATTACTTCTTTATTTTTCCTCAAAATTCTTATCACTTCAAAATCCAAGAAAACATTTAACAATTTAGCATGCGCATACGGGATAAGGAAAATCGGCCTGAGCCATCATAATAATCATCTATGTGCACTGTCGAGGGTCGAACGGCACGTACCATAAGTGCACCTTTCAATAATATAATCATGTCTATGCACTGCCGAGGATCGAACAGCCCGAACCATAAGTGCATTTTAAATCCACCGTGGCGTACGGCCCGCTCCCATGAGAGTGAGCGAAATAACACTCCGCTCGCGGAATGTAAATTGCGAAGCGGTCACATGCAGTCATGCACAATCAACAGTCCACCCCAAATACGTCGGGAAAACAATTACTCAAGTAAATGACAGATTTCTCGTTTATAAACCACAAAATAGTGTTTAAATCCTTCCTCGAAATTCATTTGCCAAGTCTAATGATATTCAATAATATCACCTTATCAAGTATACAATTATCCACGGAGGAAATCAATTCTCTTTCCACTTGATTAAGAAAATGAACTCTAGTCTTCTTTAGATATTAAATTACGATTTTGATTATATTAGCAGTCTAATAATACATGAAGGATCACAGGTACAACAGGTAAGGCATGCTAGTGGGTCCTAGACTACGCGGACATGGCATAATAGTAGCTAAGCATGGACTCTCATCACCTCGTGCGTACGTAGCCCCCGAAGATGATAACACATACTTAATTAGTTCACCTAGGGGAGAAATTCTCCCTCACAAAGTTAGAAAGGAGACTAACCTTGCTCCGAAGTCCCATTAACGGCTTCCAAGCCCTTCCGACGAGTCCAACAGATGCACAACGCCCCAAAACTATCCAAATAACGGCAAACCAATGAAAGTATACTCCAATATTTGCAACAATTCCAAATGATATAATTTCCCAACCTCGGTCAGTGAATTAACCAAAATGCCCTCCGGCCCACGTGCTCGAAATCCGAAATTTCTCGAAGACATATTCTACCCATAGCTCTACTAGCTCAAATATACAATTTACTCTAAATTCCATGCTCAAATTCGTGGTAGAAATCCAAAATACCATTTCTAGGTTTTATTCAATCTTTTCCAAAATTTTCCGCAATTTTCATGTATAATCCCATGCAATAACCTTGTATTTAACTTAGAAACATGAAGGAATTACTTACCTTGTGATCCTTGACGAAAACACTCTCTTGAGTCTCCTCAAGATTGTCCAAACCAAAAGAAAAATGGAAGGATATGACCAACAATCTCGGTCTTAAAACATTCTGCCCAGGCCATTTTTTCGCAGCTGCGATCCAACTCTCGCACTTGCAATTCCGCAAGTGCGACCAAGCCTCCGCACCTGCGACATTCCTCAGCTCAATCCAACTTCGCACCTGCGCCCCATAGCCCGTATCTGCGACTTTGTACGTGCAGAAATATCATCGCACTTGCGCTCCTAGCAAGACCACCACTTCTTCGCACCTGCGGCGCCATAGCCTCACCTGCGGCCAAAGCCTCACAGGTGCGGTCACACAAGATGACAACAATTCCAGCTCCTCTTCCAACTTCAAATATTGATCCGTTAACCACCCGGAATCCACCTGAGGCCCCCCGGGACCCCGTCCAATTATACCAACTTGTTCCAAAACATAATGCGGACTTGCTCGAGGCCTCAAATCACATCAAACAACATCAAAACCACGAATCGCACCCAAATCCCAACTTTATGAACTTAGAAATTTCCAACTTCTACATCCGATGCTGAAACCCATCAAATCACGTCCGATTGACCCCAAATTTCGCTCACAGGTCATATTTGGCATTTCGGACCAACTACAACTTCCAGAATCGCACTCCGACCCCGATATCAAAATTTCCACTTCCGGTCGGATTTCTTCAAAACCTTCAAATTTCAATCTTTAGCCAAATGACTTCAAAATGACCTCTGGACATCTGAATTCACTTCTGATCATGCTCCAAACTCCAGAATCACCATACAAAGTTATTCCCAAACTCGAAAACCCAAACGGACATCAATATCACTGAAATGCGCTTCAAGCCAAACTTAGGAAATGCCTTCAAAAATGCTAACTTCCACAATATACGTTGAAACGCTCTCGGGTTATCCAAAACCCGATCCTGGCATACACCCAAATCTGAAATTATCATACGAACCTGCAGGAACCTTCAAATCCTGATTCTGAGGTAGTTTACTCAAAATTCTAATCTTAGTACATTTCTCCAACCTAAGGCTTCTAAAATGAGAATTTTCTTTCCAAATCAACTCTAAATTTCCCGAAATTCACTTCCAGCCACACCTACCAGTCATAATACCTGAAATGGAGCTACTAACGACTACAAACCGCTGAATGACGTGCTTGTTTAACCAAAGAATTAGACCCTTTGACTAAAGCTTATTTTTATGATGAGTACGGGTTATTTATAATCAAGGTAATGGAGAAAAATGAATAATAGATAGTATTACAGAAATATAGAAAATCGAAGTTAATTGTATTCGAGAATCAGATGCATTTACAAGTTGTATTCCCCTTCCTCATATACGAGATTCTTATGATGTATGACTCTTGATATGGCTACTAATTAATGATAATTATGACATTAGTGAGGCGTTACAAAATATAACGGTAATTGGGGTTCGGTTACATAACGTTCGAGTAATCAATTGTGTCTCCTTGAATCTGCCTGTAGCTTTGTCTAGATTCATTCTGACCATGCCTCTCTCCGTTTAGATCAATTTGAGTTTCTCGTGGCTGATAAGTTCGTGAATTTACTTAATCGTGCCTCTTAGTACCGTACCTCTTCAAAGAATCACGTCCAGTTGTCACATTTTCCTGTGTCCATGTGACTGGCTGAGTTGTCAAAAGCTGGCTTACGTGTGAAACTCTTTTTTACCAATACAGATAGTCCCCCCACTTACCATATATTTAACGATTAATATTTGGTAAGTGGATATTCATTTATGGCGGGAATATTTTACTGTCGGTTTTCCTTGAATCATTATATCCTTCTCTGCACCATAGGCGTCGTTTTTCACTTCCATTTAATGCTCATACCACGTGTCCTTTTCGGATTGGTTATGAATTTAATCGCCACCTTTTAGGGATTTTTGCGGTTGTGCCAGTCCTGAAGTGACATCTTCAATTATGACTTTTCATCATTATTTTACTTTTTCTTCATGTTTGACGGTTGTCTTCTAGTATAAATACATGTTTTCTTTTCTTTGCTTCCACGAAACACTTTTCTAACTTTGTCTTTTGTAAAGAACTTTCTTCTTTTCCTTTGTAAACATGTATTCTTCAAACCAACCTCAAAGAGTAATAGATATTGAATGCTTAGCGCCATCTTTTGCTCCGACTAGGAGTCCGAGGGATGGTAGAGTTAGAAGTCTAGGATCCACTCCTTCGAGGGGCTCCTCTTCTTCTCAGATAGTTCTTCCTCCTTCCACTAGATCTCCAGTTTCTCCGAGATTTAGGGTTTCTCGGTCTTTGCCTAGAGGTAGAGGCGAACTCCTTCGTGAACCTGGAGTCGATGAAATTTTCCTTGCTGAGTTTGTTTTTGCTAGGGATAGTCAAGTTCTTGTAGATCAATCTTCTTCTCTTGACAGTGTCGAAAGATATCCAACCCTTATAACTGAGGGTCAGATTTTCCTTGTTCGGAGGGAGTGTTTTTGGAAGTCTGACTTTCCTGTCTATATTCTGAATAGTAATCAAAGAATAACTTCTTACAAGATGGGATATTCTTTTGTTTATACGTATCCTTTCACTTTAGGGTTTAGACCCTCCATTGACCCAGTAATAATTGAGTTTTGCCGTTTTTTCAATATCTGCTTAGGATAAGTTGGCCCGCTTGTGTGGCGAGTTATCGCGTGTCTTAGGAGTTTGGATTCTTTAGCCTCGGTTACTTCTACCTTCAACCATCTTATTCACATCTACTCTCCTACGTTATTTCGTGAAGGGGTTTTTACTCTGACTGCTAAAAGCAAAAGAGTGATAGTAACCCTTGGAGATGATAAGGATAGAGGTTGGTACCTCCGGTATGTTTCTGTACCCACTGTTTGTCTAGTTGGTGAAGATAATCTTCCCTTTCCTGAGAAGTGCAATCGCGCATGTGAGTATGCTTTAGTTCACAATTACTTTTTCTTGTTTTAACTTGAGATGTTTTATTAACACCGTGTCTATTTTTTCTTCTCTCAGCAATCATGAATACTGTTGAGAATGTCTCCGATATTCGTGATTGGGTAGAAAAATTATTGTTTGTTGCTCCTTCAGAAGAAATATCTTGGAAGTACCTTGCTGGGAGGTATGGTTGGCAAGTAAAGACCCACGGTAAGTGAAGCTCTTGTTCTTGCTTCTTTCCTTACCCGAGTCTCTTTTTTTGTCATTTAACTTTTTTCCCTTTTAAATATGGTTCTCTACTCGTGGGGTGTCTGCTTCATCTATCCCGGAGATGTCCTTGGCTCAGGCCCAGGAAATTATTGTTGGTTCATCTTCCTCGAAGAGGAAGATTAGTAAGTCTCTTTCCGTAGAAGAAGAAGAAGAGGGTGCTTTAGTGCACAGGCCACGGAGAAGGCGAATGGTTTTAGATGATGAGCTTACAGCCTTAACCTTGCCTTCAGTATCTATGATTGAGCCCGCTGTCCTTGATGATGTTTCACATTCCCCTATTCATGAGGGTGTTGATCTTGCTCCTGACGACGTCCATTCGGATACTGTCTTTCCTGCTTCTTTGAGAGAAGTTGTTCCGTCTGTTCCTTTGGCTATTTCAGCTTTTAATGTTGCTTTGCTTGTAACTTCTTCAACTCTTCAACTCTCTGTGCCCGCTGCTTTGCCCGTGGCTTCTCCAGCTCCTCAACTTTTTGTGCCTATTGTTGTTCCATCTCTGCCTGCTTCCATGCCTTCCATTAGGGAAGTAGGGTCTTCCAGCAGAGAGATGCGGTAGGTGATAATAGAGGTTCCAGCTGAGGGGAATCTTTCCAAGAAAATGGGTGAGCCCGAAGTGTGGATCAAGCCTTTGATAGGTCCCTCTGAGAAGGCAAAACTAGCCAGCCACGGTGCTCTTACATGGGCCAATGAGGTCGTGCATACTTCTTTGAAGGTATGATGCAAGTTATCCTCTTTCACTCTCGTATATGAGATTTACCATATCTGAATGGTTTATTTCTTGTAGATTAACCTCATAGGCATGGAGCTTATGAAGAGGATTTCAAACACGGACTAACAGAAAAAAGAGTTGCAGGCCGATTTTGATAATTGGAGAGCACAGTATGATAGCCAAAGGATTGACATGGATGCTTTGTAAAAGGAAAGGACTACCTTGAAGTGGAAGATGAGACTCATGGCAGCAGAACTGGCAGTGGAGAGGGCATCTTGCAGTCAGGCTGATAAATATAAGAGTGTTCTGGAGTCTTCGTTCGTGGAGCAGTTGTCCCGTCCTCAGAGAAAATTAGAGACTTGAAGAACTTGTTGGGGAAGAAGGAGGAATACTCAGGCGAGCTTGTGCAATCACTCACTCGTACTCAAGAAGACCTTCGTAGGGCTTTAGACAAAGCTCAAACTTTATAGGAGTCAATTGTTCAATTAAGGGCCACCCATGAAGCTGTGGAGGCAGAGAAGGACGGATTGAGAGCTGAGCTTCAAGTGTGGGCAAAGGATTATGAAGATTTGGAAGAGGTGGGTGATGTCGATGTGAGCTGGGCGTATATGAATTCTCTCCTTGACACATTGATGGAAATGAGTCAAGAGGGTTTTGACCTTAGTGCTGAAATAGCCAAAACTAAGGAAGCCATGGAGAAGGCTCAACAAGGTCATGACCTCTCTTCACCTGATGGTGAGATTTCAGCCGCTCATGCCTCTTCATCCCCAGTTGATCCCGCTCCTTCTGCCACTGAAGTCAACCTCTCTTGAAAAGATTTAGTTGGTTTATCCCCCCTTTTTTTTCTTTGTATCAATTGGTGGTTACCCCCAGTTCCATCGGGGGTAAATTAGAATTTGCTTAAAGTGCCCAAATGACGACTTAGTTTTAGCCGTTTTTATATATAAATTTTAGTTGGACTTTTGTTGAGTTTCTGTTTCACTCTTTAAAACTTTTGCATGCTTCATTTTTCGAGGTTTTAGTTTTACCTTCGAGTTTTGCATGGGAAATGCTTTAGACTACACGTACCTTTTTGTAATAGGCACAGTGTCATATTAAATGTGTGCCTTTTCGTAATAGGCATAGTTTATGGAAGAGGGACCTTTATAATTGGCATGAAGAAGACGTCTCAACTTCGTGATAATGCAATAGAGTTATAGGAATTTTACACATTTTTAAGAATGTTTACAAGGAAAGTTTTTCTTGTTTGAACTTCCATGACATTTTACATGTGTTTGATTATCGCCTAAAACTCATGCTTGCAATTGTTTTTTGTTTAACAGATTTGATATACTCTAGTATTTCGTAACTATTTTTCATAGGTAACCGTTTTTCAATATTAATACAAGGAAACAATTGTTTTTTATTAGTAAGATGTTTTGTAAAGATTGGGGTTTTTACCCGCAACTGTTTTGGAAACAGTTTTCTAATAAGTGCGAGGGAAATGTTTTCTTATTCGTAATTGTTTTTATTTGATAACAGTTTCTTGAAAAAATACAAGGATTTAGATCTTTTCATTCATAACTGTTTTATTTGAGAACAATTTTTTTGAATGAGTACATTGATGATGATCTTTTATCCCTAACTGTTTTTGTTACAACATCTTTGAATAAGTATAAAGATGCATTTCTTTCTCCTGACTAATATTTTGCCTTTCAAACTGAATATGTTCGAAGGTTTTTGCTTTTTGCATTAGGATTTGTATTTGGATGGATATTTTGATTTCTTTCGATTCTGCTCGTGTCACTTGTCTCGTTGGGTAGATGGGTCTTCAGGCTCGAGCTTTTGACTTTTTGATAGTCTTCTTTGCTTCTTCTTAGCCTTCCATACTGTATAGTCCCCCAAGTGTTTGAGCTTTGAAGAATGATATCTCTAGCACTTGATTATTCCTTCCTTGTGGTCCCTTTCCTGAAAAGGAAAAACATTCCGGACTCGAAGGTATATAATTTTTTAGATGATGACTGCTTAACCCTTTT
>ML481179.1:32702-46981 GCA_005239535.1 Nicotiana rustica
CATATATGTTTAACCAAAGAATTAGATCCTTTGACTAAAGCTTATTTTTAAGATGAATACGGGTTATTGATAATCAAGGTAATGGAGAAAAATGAATAATAGATAGTATTGCAGAAATATAGAAAATCGAAGTTAATTGTATTCAAGAATCAGATGCCTTTACTAGTTGTATTCCCCTCCCTTATATAGGAAATTCTTATAACGTACGACTTTTGCTATGGTTACTCATTAATGACTATTTATGACATTAATGAGGCATTACAAAGGATAACAGTAATTAGGATTCGGTTACATAACGTTCGAGTAATCAATTGTGGGTCCTTGAATTTGCCCGTAGATTTGTCTAGATTCATTCTGACCGTGCCTCTCTCCCGTTTTTATCAAGTTGAGTTCCCGTGGCTGATAAGTTCGTGGGTTTACTGAACCGTGCCTCTTTGTACCGTACTTCTTCAAAGAATCACATCCAACTGTCGCGTTTTCCTATGTCCACATGACTGGCTGAGTTGTCAAAAGCTGGCTTACGTGTGAAACTCTTTTTTACCAATATAGCGCTAGAGCTCAAAACGACCGGTTGGGTCGTTATATGCTCCCCCACTTAAACAGACGTTCATCCTCCAACGTGCTAGGAACTGCTCTGGAGTTATCTGAAATCACCGCTTAACACCTCAAGCACTTGCCCGTGCTACTACAACCCAGGAGAGTACATTAGCTTGATCAAATCTGAAGATTTCTTATTTTATCCATATAGTACGCTCAAAATCCAGTTCCAACACCTAAAATTCCTCTGCCAGGCCTAGTTCCGATATATACGAACACTGTATCAACTACCACACGACATACCAGAATATGACTGCATACCCTTGCTGAATTAGCACCATGACAACACTCCCTGAAGCTTAATAACCAAAATTCCATGAATGCGATGCTCCCAAGGCACCTAATGACATATACATACATCCTACTATAATGGCGGCGATACCACTACAACGGAGGAGTCGGGTAGAAATTCATAACCAACTGCAGAGTTGACAAATATTTGAATATCTCATCTTGACTAGAATCATCACCTCATTATGAACCAACCGTTAGTAACTGTCCTTCAATGTATCTCACATAATCTTATCGCGCTGATCCCTGATCCAATAATCTCGTCTCACCCAGTATGAACTGCTCAGACAAAAAATCACCCCAACATGACCAACAGTCTCACATGACACCACAACGCGCCAATATGCCATAACTCGAACACGATACATAAGGAATGACTTCGGAAAAGACTACTCGACTAACGCAACTTATTAGGAACTCTTCTCAAAATATAGAAAATAAAACATAAGAAAATAAATATAGGGACCTTACTCATCATCAAATTGTTGTAGCGTGCAACCTGATCCAAATAACATACCCGTGGCGGCGTGCCACCCGGTCCCATCATAAAACTCACATAAGGAAATGTACACGGAGCTGAATTGCTCACTGTTACAAATTACTGAATATCAATCATAAGCACGCTAAGTGCATAATACCATCCTGGGGAGACTGATAAAGCCATATGCTTACAAAACTCAAGCACAACTGGGGTGCGATATATACATATACTCTGGATCTCAAGAGCTGTCCTGCTCACATAACATCACCACTACGCGGGACCTCAATACATACAAAATTATCAAGTCGTTTCATAACTCACATGGAAAAATCATAATATTACCTGAATTTGACGAAGACGGGACAACACCTGATATCCCAACACCCCTCCTTTAGGAGCGCTATACTGAAATTAACATATCTGCCTCACATGAAGCCCATAATCATATTTAAATCCATCCACAAACATCGAGTATACCTTGCTCGCACCAAACTAGGCTAATACCCTCACCTGGGTCCATATTAACCCATTTCCCCTCATAATACGCAAGAACAATCATCATAGCCGGGACAACCACCCCACAATCCACAACTAAATGAACCAAAGGCCTTCTAGGCATAGACTATCAAATAAGAAATATTGCACCTCTTATACTTGGTCCAAATCTTCAATCTATCAGGTGACTACATGTCACACTTATACAATATTCTCGTGGTTATGCTCCCAATACCTTCCATACCAGGTAACAAGTCTACACATCCGCATCACCTACCACACTAATACTGCACAACACATCAAGAACCCATGACCAGGGTACAAAGCCCCTTTTCACTGAATATCGATCTTAGGTGACACTAAAGATAACACCAACTTACTCTGGACCCTCAAATCACTTTTTCTTGCTCATTCAAGCTCATGACATCCTTGCTAACACCGAACCGCAATCTCGATTCTTACTCCTAGTTACATACTGCTTACTGCACCTAACATGCCAATATGAGATAACGCAAGAATTCCATCATAACTTCTGAACCACTAATAGGGTGAACACTTCATCATATAGACACCTTTTACCTACCTTAATTCAACAGAACAGTAACAACACTCAAGTGAATTTTCACAATCACCCAACATGCAAATCTTTAAGTAGTGGTCTGAACCACCATAGCCCTTCCTGGATCCGCCTACACCTGACAGGCCATAGCACTCAAATGCTCCCACATGAAATCCATTACGACGGCCGACAAGCCCTACACACACCGGCACAACCACATGCATAACTTAATCACATCGAAAGAACTGATCACTGCTGTAAATGTGCCATTTCAACCATGGATAATCAATCTATCTTCTTTTAATCATCTTCAATTGCCTAAGGAATAATATTAACTTCCTTCATCCCATAGCAAATTCAACCCTCACTCATCGCGAGGTGACCTTGATTCACAAGACCATGCTGCCTAAATCCCGCAAACCGTCTCGTACCCTCTTGATAGTCTTTCTACCACCCGGAGTTTATTTCTCTCACTCCTCCAATACTACCATGTATGCTGAAATTAACATAGAACACTCAGCCATTTTCCTTGCTCTCTGAAATTACGCTGCAAAAGCTCGACTCTTAATCATACTACTGCCTGAAATCCTTAAACACCACACTTTTAACTTTTGAATTCACTAGGACCGCTATTGAGAGTGACTCACTCTGACTGGCCCCGAATACAAGCAACTCCAAGGCTCTTCTAGCACATGAACACTATTTTCAATGAAGCACGTGACTGAGTCACTACCCTTACAACTCGCTATGCATTAAGCATAAGTTCTGAATCTTCCAAATCCTAACCCTTGTCCAATAGGGCCAACTTTTGCACACATTCATCAAATCTCATGCACAATTACCATCCTACCCCTTTCCCTTAGTTCTACCAGCTTGCCAATATGCCGACAATCTGTAACCCCATGAGAACACAAATACTACAGCCCGACTGCAGGTGGTGGGACTCCCTCACTTAGCCCGAAGCTACCCCTTGCACCACTTTAGACCCTGCTGAGATCCTTCCCATTTGTTAACATGATCTTGCTCAACCAATCCGTCGAATTATTCCAAAGTCTCTTGTTAGCACTCCCTAATTACCCAAATTCACTAGCATCATTCACA
This sequence comes from Nicotiana rustica, assembly GCA_005239535.1. NCBI lineage: Eukaryota > Viridiplantae > Streptophyta > Magnoliopsida > Solanales > Solanaceae > Nicotiana > Nicotiana rustica. The sequence continues at coordinate 36,227 of ML481179.1, forward strand.
CATCTCGCCTCCTACCATACAACCACTAGAATCCCTCTCGGAAACTTTCCAACCATGCAACTGCTAACCTATTTACCGGAGATAACCCACCTATGAAATTCACCAACTGACACCTTCCAACGACGTCGTACTGCCCTATCTCTACGACATCAATACTCCATCCTAAGCCCGTTCTCACTAACCAACCTTACCAGTCCGCCCACTCCCTATGGAAATCTACTAACTGCACTACAATACCTTCTAATTCACCATTATGCTGCCGCTCCCCCACTTTGCGACTGCTCGACTTCTGCTTCCTACACCTGGCCTCCTAGAAATAGAACCCCCACCTAGCATTAATTTAATATCATTCCCTACCAACTGCATTCTTCAATACTCCTTCACCATACTCTGGCCCCATGCACCCGAAGAAACCATGGCATTGACGAACTTAACACATTCCATTCTGTCAAAGACGACGATGACACGTCAGAGGTGAATACTCCACCTTACTTGAAACACCAAGTCTTACGAATTTATCAATCCAAAACCTGGCCATCTATAGATCAATTGCCTTCCTTCCCCCGGAATCTAAATACTAAAATCTCGAAATCACACTCTAAAAAGACCTCCCTTCAAGCCATTCATCACCCCCCAACCTATGGGCAAGCATTCTATCATCATATCAACATCACGCGATAACCAATCGTAAACATCATCACAACCTGAGCATAGCCTCAAAGTTCCAGAAACATAACAACCGAGCTGAAACAACATAATATTCTTTTGCGGGGAAACAGCAACAGCCCCATCCAACCACACATGGGAAGCACCTCGCACCATATCCATAGCACCATATCAATTACTCAAATTCCTAATTCATAGCAAGCGCTCCCTCGACGCGTAAGATGGAGTAGGAATAAGCATGGGCATAAGCCTCAAAGGAATCGAATCGCACGATGAGGAATCAAGAAGGCAAGTACTCCTAACAGCCCCGTAGCCTCTAGAAGATAACTACAGACGTCTCTGTACCGATCCGCAAGACTCTACTAGACTTTCTCATGACTCGTGAGACCTAAGGGAACCTAGCGCTCTGATACCATGTTGTCACGACCCAAAAGCTACTAAGGTTGTGATGGCGTCGGACACCACCGTCAAGCAAGGCAATCATTAATTAGTTGAAATAAATTCTTGTTTTAACATTTATGAAAATCATTACCTTTCAAATTATTACATAATAACTAAAGAAAATCTGTCAAGTAAAAAAAACAATGGTTTAAATATTCCATTTCAGCAAAATATATCCCAACACATCCCAGAACCCGGTGTCACAAGTACATGAGCAAATTCTAAAATTTCACAAATACTACAAGCTTGTCCGAAATACAATTGGACAAGGAAGTTAAACTAGAAATAAATACAATACGAGCGAGACTCTGTCAGCTGTGGATCGCCTCCGGATGGTGCAGCTCGCCTAAGTCTCCAAACCACCCATGTTACTATGAAAGTACCTGTACAATAAAAATGCACAACAAGTGTAGCATGAGTACAAAAACAACATGTACTCAGTAAGTCACCCGCCTAACCTAAGTGAGATAGTGACGAGAGGTCGAAATAGACACTTACTAAGGTCCAGAAAATCAATTTAACATCATATGATGAACACGGCAGGCATGTAATGGTAGTAAAGCAACAAAGATATAAGGCACTGAAATCCAAGTAATTACTGGAAGTAAAAAAACAGTTACCACTTCCTCTTTGTTTTCCCCCAAATATCTTAAATAAACAATTACTTCTTTATTTTTCCCCAAATATCTTATCAATTCAAAATCCAAGAAAACATTTAACAATGTAGCATGAGCATATGGGATAAGGACAACCGGCCTGAGCCATCATAATAATCATCTTTGTGCACTGTCGAGGGTCGAACTGCCTGTACCATAAGTGCACCTTTCAATAAAATAATCATGTCTATGCACTGCCGAGGGTCGAACGGCCCGAACCATAAGTGCATTTTAAATCCGCTGTGGCGTACGGCCCGCTCCCATGAGAGTGGGGTAAATAACACTCCGCTCGCGGAATGTAAATTGTAAAGAGGTCACATGCGGTCATGCACAATCAACAGTCCACCCCGAATACGTCGGGAAAACAAATACTCAAGTAAATGACATATTTCTCTTTTATAAACCACAAAATAGTGTTTAAATCCTTTCTCGAAATTTATTTGCCAAGTATAATATTATTCAATAATATCACCTTATCAAGTATACAATTATCCACAGAGGAAATCAATTCTCTTTCCAGCTGATTAAGAAAATGAACTCTAGTCTTCTTTAGATATTAAATTACGATTTTGATTATATTAGCAGTCTAATAATACAGGCAGGATCACATGTACAACAAGTAAGGCATGCTAATGGGTCCTAGACTACCCCGACATGGAATATTAGTAGCTACGCACGGACTCCCGTCACCTCGTGCGTATGTTGCCCCTGAAGATGATAGCACATACTTAATTAGTTCACCTAGGGGGACAATTCCCCCTCACAAAGTTAGAAAGAAGACTTACCTTGCTCCGATGTCCCATAGCCGGCTTCCAAGCTCTTCAGACGACATTAACAGACGCACAACGCCCCAAAACTATCCAAATAATGGCAAACCAATGAAAATATACTCTATTATTTGCAACAATTCCAAATTATATAATTTCTCAACCCCGCTCAATTCATTGACCAAAATTCCCTCGGGCCCACGTGCCCGGAATCTGAAATTTCGCGAAGACATATTCTACCCATAGCTCTACTAGCTCAAATATACAATTTACTCTAAATTCCATGCTCAAATTCGTGGTAGAAATCCAAAATACCATTTCTAGGTTTTCTTTAAAATTTTCCAAATTTTGCACGAATTTTCATGTATAACTACATGCAATAACCTTTTATTTAACGTATAAACATGAATGAATTACTTACCTTGTGATCCTTGATGAAAACCCTCTCTTGAAGCTTCTCAAGATCGTCCAAACCAAAAGAAAAATGGAAGGAAATGACCAACAATCTCGGTTTTAAAACATTCTGCCCATGCCATTTTTTCGCACCTACGATTCCGCAGGTGCGACCAAAACTCTGCACCTGCGGCTTTCCTCATCTCAAGCCAACTTTACACCTGCGCCCCATCGCCTGTATCTGCGACTTTGCAGGTGCGGAAATATCATTGCACCTACACTCCCAACAAGACCACCACTTCTTCGCACCTGCGGCTCCGCATCTGCAGCCAAAGCCTCGCAGGTGTGGTCACACCAGATGACAACAATTCCAGCTACTCTTCTAACTTTAAATATTGATCCGTTAACCACCCGGAATCCACCCGGGGGCCCCCGGGACCCCTTCCAATTATACCAACATGTTCCAAAACATATTGCGTACTTGTTCGAGCTCAAATCACATTAAACAACATCTAAACCACGAATCGCACCCAAATCCCAACTTTATGAACTTAGAAATTTCCAACTTCTACATCTGATGCCGAAACCCATCAAATCACGTCCGATTGACCCCAAATTTTGCACATGAGTCATATTTGACATTACATACCTGCTCCAACTTCCGGAATCGCACTCCGACCCTGATATCAAAATTTTCACTTCTGGTCGGATTTCTTCAAAACCTTCAAATATTTATCTTTAGCCAAATGACTTCAAAATGACCTCCGGACATCTGAATTCACTTCTGATCATGCTCCCAACTCCAGAGTCACCATACGAAACTATTCCCAGACTCGGAATCCCAAACGGACATCAATATCACAGAAACGCGCTTCAAGCTAAACTTAGGAAATTCCTTCAAAAATGCTAACTTCCATAATATACGCTGAAACGCTCCCGGTTATCCAAAACCCGATCCAGGCATATGCCCAAGTCCAAAATCATCATACGAACCTACAGGAACCTTCAAATCCTGATTCTATGGTCGTTTACTCAAAATTCAAATCTTAATCCATTTCTCCATCTTAAGGCTTCTGAAATGAGAATTTTCTTTCCAAATAAACTCTAAATGGAGTTGCTCACGACTTCACCTACAAGTCATAATACCTGAAATGGAGTTGCTCACGACTTCAAACCGTTGAACGACGTGCTAGATCTCAAAATAACCAGTCGGGTCGTTATACGCATAATTAAGTTTGGACGGAACCCACCATTGTGGACCTTGAGGGGTGCCTAACACCTTCCCTTCAAGGTAATTTTGAGCCCTTACCTAATCTCTGGTAATGCAAACTAGTTTCATGAGTCAATTACTCTAGGTTCCCTAAAACACCTTAACCCGTTAGGTGGCGACTCTTCAAATCCCATACCCATCCCAAAAGGAAGGGAGTTGTTTCAGAAATGTCGAAACTCGATTTCGCGAGGAAAAAGGGGGAACGACACCAGTACACCATGTGCCTCAATTATATTCCTTACCATCCAACATGCTTGTTGAGGTATTGGCATTGTACTCATTTGATGAGTCTTGATATAGTATGTATGAATCCAGCGGATCCACAACTTGTCTTGTTTATGAGTTAGGTCCCAGGAGGTTTTGGCAATAGCTGCCTTATTCCACAGTTTCAGATTAACTATATTGAGTCCACCTCCTACCTTGGGTAGACAGACTCTATCCCAGGCTATCAAGTCCTTCTTTGTGATCTCACTACTACTAGACCAGACATAAGACCTGCATATCTCCTCTGCCAATTTAATCACTTTTGAAGTCAGAATAAACAGTTGTGCCCAAAAAGCATGTATCCCAAATAGCACACTTTGGACTAGTTGAACTCTCCCTGCATATGATAGAGTCTTAGCAGTCCAAGAAGTAATCCTTTTAGTCATTCTATCAATAAGAGGTTGCCATTACATTGAACTCAGTTTCTTTATGGATAGGGGTACCCCTAGATACTTGAAAGGTAGTTCACTTGCAAGTCCCAGCATGTGCAGGATTATTAGTTGTTTTCTATATGTGTGAAGTTTTATCCACTATTTATGTTTTCAATGACTATGTACTACTTAAACTAAAAAGGAAGCATGCTAACTTTATTTATTAAAAAAGTGGCATGAATTTTAAGTTGAATTATTAATAGATGATTGAGGATTTCTATGAGACATTTTCTTTCTAATTAAGCTAGTTATATGTACAATGTCACTATTAATGACTATTTTCAAGAACTTATACTTTTATTTCATAACTCACATTGAGATACAATACACGCGCGATGCACATACCCTTAACCAATTTTTTAATATATTGAAAGTAAAATTATTATTAGATAAAAATGTAATTGCAATTAAATATTTAAAACTTGGAATAAGCTATTATTAATATTTGAATCAACAACAAAAAAATCTCTTTAACGTTCAGAACAATCTTAATTATCCAAGCCTTCTTTGGTGGAGGATTACATTCACTTATTGTCCAAGCCTGCCTATTACTTCAAGATCCAGAATGTAATATGGCAAATGAGATGTACAAAGTGGAACCCCTGGTGGAAGGCTGATGAAGAAACCCCCATAGCTATAACTTGGATATCCTTTCAAGATTTACCTCCTAATTTATTTGGAAAGGAGTTTGTATTTTCTTTAGCTAGGGTAGTAGGGACGCCATTTTATGTTGATTTGGCTACTCAAAATGGTACACGACCAAGTTGTGCAAAGGTGAAGGTTGAGGTAAATTTACTAGCTACAATACCTCAAAGAATCAAGATCATTGAAGAGGAGGATTAGACTGGACCTGAGGAGTCTAAGTGGATCAAAATAAGGTATGACTATATGTCCAAATAATGTAAGTCATGCAAGAAGCAAGGTCACAAAGAAGATGAGTGCTGGGTAATGAATCCAGACTTGCGTAAGACTTAAGATCAAGTAAATGATATGAGGAATGAAGATGGAGTAGAGCAAGGTAGAGAAGGAAATAGTGGTGAGTAGTGGAGTTATTGGTACTACTCCTAATTCAACAATGGTCTTGGCAAGTGGTAAGGTGCTTGGGAAACCAATTGTTAATATTGCTAAGCGGGAATGGATGCAAGCTCGAAAAAATAAGTACCAAAGTGACAGGAGGGGGTATATAATTGAAGATAATCAAGGAAAGGAAGAAGACAAGGGTAAGGGTAAGGGTAAGGCCAAAGTTGTAGAAGTGGCAATCAAGAACAAGTTTGATGCATTGGCAATTGAGGAAGCTGGCAGAACCACATTAAAGATTACGGAAGGCAAGGATGAAGATGGTAGCAATGTTAGAATTAGAGATCAAGGGGAAAAGCAATCCAAGAACGAGAAGGAGATGGAAAATAAGAACAATTCTGGAGAAGGGAGCACTAATCCTAAGTCTTTAAGGATTAGGATTGATGGGAAAGAGATAGTCTCTCATCCAACTGGAGATAGGAAATAAGATGAGCTAAAACGTGTGAAGAAGGAAGAAGTGGATAAGGTTTTGGTAAAAGGAGAATCTTGAGAATCCTACTCATAAAAGGATTCAGTCAGCTAGCCCTATTTCTCCCCAAGAATTGGCTAAGGTTAATTCTAAGGTTACTAATGATCAAATAACTGAGGAGAGGTATATGAGGGAAACTACTATTGACTGGGTACATAGGACATTTTGTACTAGCAAGGAGGATATAAGGCAGCTCAATGTGGCCACCAATCAATCGCGTCAAGAAATTCCTTCCCAATCCCAAGCAGATTCTGACAAATTTGAGGAATTATATGAGTTGAATATACTAAAGCTTTGTCGAGTGATGAAGTAGAGGCAATGGGTGATAAAATTGGCATAACGATGGAAACAAGAGAAAAATTAAAAAGGGACAACAATCAGCAACAAAAAACTGGCAATTTGGATGCATCTACAGTAAACCCTAGCAGTCTTAAAACTAGGGTTGATTGTAGTTTGAGTTCTATGGACCAACAATCAGGGAACTCAACTGGTAATGATAAAGGATCGGCAAAAGAAGTAGAAAACCAAGGGGTTTCAGCTCCAATGTTTCAGAGTAAAAAGAGTGGCAATGGAACAGTAAAACCTAGTTTTTCTGGGGACGTTTTGGCTTATGTTGATGGGATTCCGGTATATGCATTCATGAAAGAACAGATTGGGAATGTTCATATGGAGGTAGAGAAGCATACAGTGTGGAAAGACCTAAAAACAGACCATGGGAAGGGGGATGATCTCAATGGAACAGTAACTCAGGTAGTTTCTGCCAGTTTTGCTACAGTAAACCCTAGTCTGGATTCTATGTATGAGCTTTAATTTAAAATGATGCAGGAGAAGGTACGAGATATGGATAGGAATTCTCAGCAGTATGAAGCACCATTGACACCTTATGAAACAGGTGAACATGCCATAGTTCCTAAAGAGCCTGGGATTATTGTTCATTGCCTATGGCATGTTCATTTGGAACTGGATCTCCTCTATAGATTAAGATCAATGTACCATTGAAGTCTCCCAATCAGGTACTACATGATCTTATAACTCATAAGGAATTTCCACTGGATATAGAAAATGCTTTAGTGGATCAACAACAACTATTTGAAGATGAAGGTGAGGATGAGTCTACGACAGAGAATTTTAAAGAAGTGATAAGAGAAGGGGATGTATCTCCTAGATCAGCTACTAGAAGTGGGAAGAAAGGGAAGATAAATCTAAAAAGATCCACAACAACCTACAAGGATCTTGCCTAGAAGGGAAGCTTCTACAAGTACAAGATGATGATCAAGACTCTAATATGGAACATAAGGTCTATTAAGACTCAACAGGCCTTTTAGAGGGTTATAAATATGCAAAGGGAGCATGGCTTCTTCATTATTTCACTCATGGAGCCATTTCAAAAGAAGATATTTATTTAGAAGTATAGAAGAAGGCTAAGTATGGAAGTTGCAATTTCAAATGTGAATGGGGAAATTTGGTTGTTTTTTGATGTAGTGGTGGAATGGGATTTGTTGATTGATACTGAGCAACAAATGACAATCAGAGTATACCATCAGGAACTTGGTAATTTTATCATGATGACCTTTGTATATGCTAAGTGTTGCGCTTTGGAAAGATTGGAATTATGGGGTAATCTTTATTACTTAGCTAGTGACATCGAGCTTCCATGGTTAGTGGGGGTGACTTCAATGTTGTGCTTGGAGATGATGAGAAGATAGGTGGTCTCCCAATTTATCCTCCATAGTATGAAGACTTTGCCTTTTGTGTTAATTATTATGGATTATTTGATCTAGGCTACAAAAGAAGTCCTTTCACATGGTGGAATGGAAGGCCAAATGAGGAATGCATATTTAAAAGACTAGAGAGAAGTTTTGTGAACTTACCTTTTCAAACTTTGTTTCCTACAATAGAAGTGGAGCACCTTATTAGAACAGGCTCAGATTATGCTCAATTATTGGTGAGTTGTGGTGAGGAGGCTATGAAGTTTTTAAATCCATTCAAGTTCTTGAACTTTTGGACTAAACATGATACATTTTTAGAAGTGGTGAGGCAGAATTGGATGGCTGACTTTATAGGTGATCCTTTTTTGATGTTCAAGAATAAATTGAAGAAGGTTAATATTGCTCTTTCCAAATGGAGTAAATTTACCTATGGGGATATTTTCAGGAAGCTAGTTATCACGGAGGATGTTGTGAGAATTAAGGAGATGTTATTTGAAGAGGATCCCTCAATAGAGAATAGAATAGCACTTCAACAAGCTCAAGCTGAGTTGAAGAAGTACTTGAGCATTGAGGAATAATAATGGAAACAAAAGGCAGGTATGAACTGGTTTGAGGAAGGGGACAGAAATACAAGGTTCTTCCGTAACTGTGTCAATGGAAAGAGGCAAAAGCTACAATTGAAAAGGATCCAGAATAGTGATGGTTCATGGACTGAAAATCAAGAGAGTTTTTCCAGAACAAATTCACTATGGAGGGGGACCCTTCAAGCTTTGATCTTTTAAATAATGTGCCTAAAATGGTGACTAGGGTGCAGAATCTTGAACTATGTAGACTTTCTACTATGGAGGAGGTGAAGGCTGCAGTCTTTGCATTGAGTAGTGAAAGTGCAAGTGGTCTAGATGGTTTTTCTGGCTTGTTCTTTAAAGCATGATGGGATATTGTGGGAGAAGATATTCATAGATTGTTAGTTGTGTTCTATGAGGGCAGTTCTTTGCCTATGTCTATAACACACACTAACCTTGTTTTGTTTCCCAAAACGCCTAAAGTCCAAACCTTTGTTGATCTTAGACCTATTATCTTGAGTAATATTTTTAACTAGGTGTTTTTAAGGGTGGTTCATGATATATTGGTAAAGATACAAAATTGAAAGGCAAGCATGCCAATATTGTGATCAAGTTAGACATGGCCAAGCATATGATAGGGTGTCTTGGAAATATTTTATGCATGTGCTAATGAAGATGGGGTTTGCAGAATGTTTCATCAACATGGTTTGGAACCTAATTGCTAACAACTGGTATTCAGTCATGGTCAATGGACAAGATTCTGGATTTTTTCACTCAACAAGGGGTGTGAAGAAAGGGGATCCCCATCACCGGCCTTGTTCATCCTCTCAGCAGAAGTGTTATCAAGATCCTAGAACAAGTTGTTTGAAGATTGGCAGTTTAGGGGTTTTGGAATGCCAAAGTGGAGTGATCCATTGAATCATCTAGCCTATGTTGATGATACTATCATATTTGCATCTGTTGATCCTTACTCTCTTAAGAAGATAGTTGATGTTTTGTCATTGTATGAGCACACCTTTGTGCAGTTGATCAATAAGGAAAAGAGCTCATACTATATGCACTCAAAAGTGGCAGGAGACTTGGTGAATGCAGTAGCTACTGTCACTGGATTTTCTAAAGGTAGTTTTCCATTTACCTTCCTTGGATGTCCAATTTTCTACACAAGAAGAAGGAAGATGTATTACAATGATTTGATCCAGCAAGTGAATATAAAGTTACACTCTTGGAAAGGAAAATCGTTATCTTATGGAGGAAAGGCTACTTTGATTTCAAGTATGCTACAAAGTATGCCTACACACATCCTTTCAGTACTAGATCCACCTGACAATGTGATTGATCATCTCCATAAAGCATTTACAAGATTTTTCTAGAGCAATAAGGAATAAGGGAGGAGCAAGCACTGGACAAAGTGAAAAAAACCTATGGACTGACTTAGGGGCTCTATATCATGTATTGCCTCCAGAATTTCCAATAAATGAAGACTTGCAAGATGTTGCTGATTTGAGAGCTGATGATCAATGGAATGATGCAAAGCTGGATCAAACATTCCCTCAGGAGATTGCAGATCATATTAGACAGGATGTTCACTATTTTAATGGTGATGAATTCTGGGACACTCCAAGATGGATGCCTACATCTTCAGGTAAGTTTACTATTAGTAGTGCATGGAGAATTTTGAGGCATAGGGAGCCAAGTAATCCTGAACTTGCAAAGTTGTGGACTAAAGGGTTACCTTTCAAAATCTCCTTCTTCTTGTGGAGAGTTTGGAAAGGAAAAAATCCCTATTGATGACTTGTGGAGGAGAGGGGGCCATATGGTAGTGTCTAAGTGTTGGTGTTGCTTTCCATCACAAGAAGACTCTTTTCAACATTTGCTCTTGACAAGTGACACAGCAAAGAAGGTGTGGAAGACATTTACACAAGTTGATGTCTTGGTGATCAATTTGGTACAGGTGCATCAAGTTATAAGAGAATGGTGGAATGCAAAGTGTTGTCCTAAGCTTAAACCTTTGTTTTAGGTAGCTCCTACAGTGATTCTTTGGGAGCTTTA
>ML481179.1:47496-57855 GCA_005239535.1 Nicotiana rustica
GGGGGTAGTGTCTTGTAATAGAATGATTCATGAAGTTAACAAGACCTTGTATTACTTAGTAAAGGTGAGATATCCTTGGCTGCCTAGAATTCCTTTATTGTGGCCAGAGATGATTAGATTCTTTGAAAACTACAAGCCAGTTGTAGTCACTAAGAGAGTCACATGGTAGTGTCTATATGAAGGATGATTCAAGTGCAACACAGATGGAGCATCAAGAGGAGATCCGAGCCCTAGTTCTTATGGTTTTTGTGTTAGAGATCATGAAGGTAATTTGATTTATACTAAGGCAAAGGATATAGGTGAGGCAACTAACATTGTAGCTTAAGCAAAGGCTATTTTTGAAGGTTTGGTTTACTGTGTGGAGAGGCAGCTTCACCCTTTGATCATGGAGATTGATTTTCTTGTGATGAGGAAGATCATTGATGATGAATGGGAAACACCATGGTCTATAGGGGCAGAAGTGAGAAAGATAAAGGAGATAAAGAGTACTTATAATGTGCTCTTTCAGCATGTGCTAAGGGAAGACAAAAAAATTCCAGATTTTTTAGCAGGCCTTGTGTTCTCTTTTGCAGGTACAATTACATTCCAATCTTTTCAGGAATTACCATATGAAGGAAAGACTTTGATCAACATGGACAAATATAAAATTCCTAACCTTACATTTAGGATAGCCAAGAGAAAGGAACCTAATTAATAAAGACATCTCTCAGTGTAATGCCAGAACATAATCTCTCTAATTTATGGATTTTGTTGAATGATTGCCCAGTGGTATTAGCATGTATCATGCTCATTCTGGGGGTCATTTAAAAAGGGATAGAAGGTTATATATAGTTGAGGTTCTGGCACAAGGAAGCTTACAAGAATTATTGGTTCAAATTTTAAATATGAAAGCAGATTTCTAGTCATGCATGAACAATTGCTTAAGTACTAGTTTATCAGTGCTTCATGAGTTTGAGATTTCAGCTTGGACATTGGATAATAAAATATCACTGCCTCCCAGTTTTGTGATGCATCATTTTTTGTTCTTTTGTTATCATTCTTCAGTGGTATTAGTTTGTTTACACACTCACTCTGAAGGTGTTAATACAATACATATCTTAAGATGGGAGCAGCTGATTCATACATGCACGCCTACATGTTGTGCTTTGGCAAGGAAGAGCTGCTATGGTTTGATCATTTGGAGGAGTTTGTTTGCGTCATTTCTGTGGTGTTCTTGTTGGGATTTCATTACTGCCTTTGTGCTATATACCCTTACGCCTGGTGAGAGTTTAATAGGTGCTACTTGGTATTTGACATTGGCATTTGAATCCACATACACCAACATGAAGATGAAGCATTTAGTGCTCTATTTTGTAATAGTTAGCTCTTTTGAATTTAGATTGCAAGTAGCTAGTAGTTACATTCATTTTATAGGTAGTTTTGGACATCTTGTAAGCTTTGGACCCATTTTGGGATTATATTTATATATATTAGCCACTAGGTATCATGCATAGTGGTATATTTGCTTAAAACAAAATATCCTAATTATCCAAAAAAGTCTTTGATTTAACTAATTTGCAAAAAAACCAAGTCATTCTTTTCGAAATTTATAATAAAATAGATTATAATATAGTTGTAAGAGTCAAACTATTTAAAATGCAAACGTTAAAAATATTAAGAATGAAACGTTAGAAGACAAAATATTTTCTAAGTTAGTTCCCATTAATTAATTATCTTTCAGGTATTCGTTCAATTAAATGACAACTCCCTATAATTTTCTCTCTATAAAGCTACATATTTTAAAATATTAACTTAATGTAGACTGTAGACTGTAGACATTAAAATTTTAAAGGATCAAGCTAAATCCTAAATTCAAGATACTACATGACTCTTGAAATCCTAGGAGTCTATTAGGGTTGCTTGGAGGCTACTCTACCAAAACCCTAGCTTGGTGGCTACTCGATCCTAACCTTAGGTCATTCCTATAAAAAAGGTTACACATTCCCTTAACATGGGAATCTAAAAAACGGAGATCATCTCAAAAAATCCCATAAATTCTCGGGATATTCACAAAGCATTCGAGGCATAAAATAATGTCATGATCAATAGATGTTCTTCTTGATAATTAAATACTTCAAGAAGAATACCAATACAAAGATCGACTTTCATGGAGACTAAATAATCCAGAGAGGTCTGTATCATCCTACGTTCGAGAATATGTTGATCCAGCCCTCGAATCACGGAGAACAATTCGGAGGAAGAATAAAGGGATAAACCGAGTTGTAACCCGTAATGTTTATCAGTAAACCACTTTATTCTTTTGTGGTTGAAATTTATTTTTCATATGTTAAAAATTTATTGCAAACAAATTAGCACGCCTAGTGGGACTAGTTCTGCCCTTCATCTCTTCCTCCTGTAAATCGAAAACACCAAGTTTTAAAATCATTTATTGCGATGTTCGAGTACTTCAAGTCCTGTCTTCAAGTTTCAGCAAGCCTACACCCCGACCAACCTTGAAGTAGAGGGCATTTGTAGACATCAGAATTTTAAAGGATCAAGCTAAATCCTAAATTAAAGATACTACGGGACTCTCGAAATCCTAGGAGTCTATTAGGGTTACTTGGAGGCTACTCTACCAAAACCCTAGCTTGGTGCTACTCTACCCTAACCCTATGTCATTCATATAAAAAGGGTTACACATTCCCTTAACAGGGGCATCTCAAAAATGGAGATCGTCTCAAAAAATCCCATAAATTCTGGGGATATTAACAAAGCGATCAAGGCATAAAATAATGCCATGATGAATAGACGTTCTTCTTGATAATTAAATACTTCAAGAAGAATATCTATACAAAGATCGACTTTCATGGAGATTAAATAATCCAGAGAGGACCGTATCATCCTATGTTCGAGAATACGCTGATCCAGTCCTCGAATCACGGAGAATAATTCGGAGGAAGAATCAAGGGATTAACTGAGTTGTAACCCGTAATGTTTATCACTAAATCACTTTATTCTTTTTTTGTTGCAATTTATTTTTCGTACATTGAAAATTTATTGCAAACATAGACATTTTAAAACTTAGCATTTGATAACTTGATTTACATGCTCTTCATATACACATATTTTACTATGACACTAATCACACGTGCAACACACGTACACTAAAGATAGTTATTATAAAAGTATGAATGTTTAATGCTAAATGTTGAAAGACCAAAATAACCTTAAAATATCAATGGACTTTTATACCCTTTATATTTAACTTGTCTTCAAAAAATTAGTGTTCAGAAATGTAAAAGTATGTCTTCGGTTTTAGAGTCCCAGTCTTGCATAACTATCCATATATTACATCAGTTGGTTATTTAGACAAGGAAACTAAAAATTCTCATTTTACTGCAATTTGAGATACAAATCCTATATGGTGTAAAAGTTAAATTCCGGAGTCATGGATTAAATGTTTGTTTATATAAGGCTTTGTCTATGGTGTTCAAGGAAATAAGCGTAAAACCATTAATTTTATATGCTCTTCAAAAAATAAATTATTTCTTCAAAATACGATTCCAAAGAAAAATTATGATACATGGTAAAGTTATTATATAAAGGTAGGGTAAATGATCAAATAAAATTATTTAATAATAATGAAGAGTGAAATTAGGAGAAAAAGACAAGGTAACGACACAACCACACCAAATCGGTTGTTATATACAGTGGCACATTTTGTCATTATGTAACGATTGATTTAAACACCCTGTAAATTCGGCTTAGGTATGAATGTCTTAAATGAGTAGTAAGGTTATATTCTATACATGTTAATTTCAATTGGTATGAGTATGGGTGTAAATATTTATTTTAGAATCAAGACGAAGAGTGAGGTATACAAGATTTGATAAAATCTACGAAGTTTATAAAAGGTTAGTCTTGCAGAAGGTTTAGTAAACAACGTGTGTGGCATTTGGGAAAACTCAAAGCATGAAAGTTGTAGGCCTATGAAATAAATTTCCAATAATATATTTTGGATCCTAAACGGATCTCTGTGCAAGAAGTTATGTGCATTTTATAAAATAGTATGCAATATTCGCGCCCAATGCGCGCCCTGAGCGCGGCCGCAAACATGCGGCAGTGTTCCTGCCATTTTCTGCGGTCAGGTGCGTGGTCAGGCCTACAAGTGCACGTGGGCGCATTTGGGGAGTCATTTTTAAAGCCCTATTTCGACCCCCACAACCCCAAAACATAAAAACTTGCTCTAGAAAGGAGATTTCTCAAAAACCTAACTCCTTAAGGGTCCCTCCACCACCCAAGGTAAGTTGCAATGGTGGTTCTAAGTTAACTTTAATTTCCCAACATCTTATTAACATGGGTAAATCCTCCATATAATTAGATATTCGATTGTGACATCATTGTTGAGAGAAGGAACCCTGGAACTCGAATTCAAGGGTATTGAACTTCAAAGAGGTAATGTCCTCACCCTCTAATTGATAATAGCATTGGTTTAATGATTATAGATCCTAGTTCATGAGATATGAGTTAATGGGTTTGATAGAAAAGCATGAACGGTTATAGGTTTAGTGTGTTGATTGTTGATTATTGGTTAAGGGTGTTGTTTACCTTATGGGTGATAAAGAATAATGTTTATTATAACCATTTGAGACTCTATAATTTATCTAGGAGCAAGAGAATGGGTTATTGGGTTTAGAGACACCATTAATAAGGACTATGAAGCTTTATTCCCACCAAGTGCTTGATAAAATACTTAAGTTACCAAAACATGAGATCATAGCTAATATGGAATCCCTTTGACTTGTATTGCTATAGATTAAAGTTGAAAGGGTTCACAAACGTTGTATTACGCTCAAGAGCAGGAAGTTAAGGTATGTAAGGCTAACTCTTTACATTTGGGAATGTCTATGATTCTCCCTACGCCTCATTACCTATGACAATTACTAGTTTCCTCATAAAGTAATTATGCCTTAGTTCCATGAATTGTCACGACCCAAAATCCCACTACAGGCGTCATAATGGCACTTAGTATCTAATAATAAGTAAGCCAATTATAATAACAATTCAAGCCTTTTTTTTAACAAAAAATATAATTTAATACAAGTGTCGAAACGAAAAGAGGGGAACAAATATAAAAAAAACCTCCCAAAACTGGTAATACTGAGTCATGAACTCTAACTGAATACAAACAAGAATCACAAGGTCGAATATAAAATATTGTTCGAATAAAAGTTGACAGTACAATAAAATGAAAACACTCCAAGGGACTGCGAGGACCAAATAGCTCTACCTTGAATCCTTGCGATCACACTCTAATTTTGTTCGAGGCCGATATCTCCAATACCTGGCTCTGCAATAAAATGTGCATAAGTGTAGTATGAGTACTATAACGACCCGACCGGTTGTTTGCGTTATCAGACCCTGTTCCCCTAAATGAAACTTTCCATAGCGGCTTTTTATAATTTATGACATGCGGGGACTAGTGGTCCGGGATTCGGAGGTGTTTAGGGTGCTATAGGAAAAATTGGTTCCTTAAGGTTGACCTTTAAGGCCAAGTTTGACTTCGGTCAATATTTTGGATAAACGACCTCGGAATCGAGTTTCATTTGTTCTGGTAGCTCCGTGTGATGATTTGGACCTGGGCGTATGTTCGGAATGGGTTTCTGATGACCCGGGGGCATTTCGGCGCCCAATATTAAAATAAGAAGTTCCATAAGTTCCTATTTTTGTTTGGGGCGTGTTTTTGTGATATCGAGGTCCGAACAGAATTCTGAGACCGGAAATAGTTCTGTTATGTTAATTATGACTTGTCTGCAAAATTTGGTGTCATTCCGAGTTTTATAGGTCGATTCAGCGCGTTTTTAGCGAAGTCTAGAAAACTTAAAGTTCCTACGTTTGGTTCTTGGGGTTTGGAGGTGTGATTTTGAGTTTTAGCGTTATTTTGGGTGTTCTGAAGGCTCGAGCAAGTTCGTATTATCATTTGGGACTTGTTGGTATATTTAGACTAGGGCTCTGGTGGGCCTAGGTCCCTCCCTGGCACCTAACGGGGCTAAAAACCAACAAAAGTAGCTGTTGGTGCACCTATTCTGGTGTGACCGCAGGTGCGGTTGCCCAGTCGCAGGTGCAGGACCGCTCCTGCGGTCCCCAGCATCGCAGCTGCGACCCTAGTGGTTTGGCCAATTCTCGCAGGTGCGGACAAAGTTCCGCAGGAGCGGAGCCGCTGGTGCGGTCTCCACTCCGCAGGTGTGGGCCCAGGCTCCCCAGTCCATTTCCGCAGGTGCAGGCCTTCGCTCGCAGGTGCGAGACCACAGGTGCGGTCTTCGAGCCGCAGGTGCAAAAACAATATCCAGACAGTGTGTTTTTATACACAGGTTTCAAACACATTTTCTCATTTCCTTCTTCATCCTTGGGAGATTTCCACCATTTTTGATGGGATGTCGACCTGGTCATTTAGGTAAGTAAAATATACTCTAATCTCAGCTTCATGCATGGATTTCTAGCTTAATTAACTACCTAAATTAGTGAAAAATCAAGAATTGGGTAGTAACTTAGAGTTTGTGATAATTTGAGAATTTAACCGTGAATTTGCAATGAAATCAAGTAAGAATCGTATATTAATGATCCTTAGGCCCTGGGTGAGTGTTCCCTTCGAGAATTATTGGAATCCGAGCGTGCGGGACCGAGGTTGGATTTTGAGAATTTCTTAAAAATGTTGAATTATTGAAAAATTAGGATAATTTCCGTACTTTGAGCATGCATTGATGTCATTGTACCGTATTTGGCTAGCTGCGAGTCCTCGGGTGTAGAGTTCGGAGATTCGGGCGCATCCTTGTTCTGAGGGGTAGATTCAATACGAGGTGAGTCTCCTTTCAAACCTTGTAGGGGGGAATTTTCCCCCTAGGTGATTTAAATGCTATATGTGATAATTTGTAGGGGCTACGTACGTACAAATTGATGAGAGTCCGTACGTAGCGGCTATTACTATTATGTCAGGGTAGTTAGGCTCACATCATGCCTTGTGTTTTACTTGATATGAACTATATGCGTGCTGAGTTTACGTTTCATGTTGCTTACATCCCCAAAGTTATGAAATTTGAGAAAACTTGTAAGAAATTGATCATGGAAAGGTATTCTATTTTAAAAAAAGGAATAATGTATGTGCATGTGACCACTTCACAAATTTTATTCCGCAAGCGGAGTTTGATTTCCCCCACTCTTATGAGAGACGCACTTTTGGGACGGGTCGATCGATCCTCGGAAGTGCGTAGTGAGATTGAGAGATGCACTTTTGGGACGGGTCGATCGATCCTCGGTAGTGCATAGAGAGATTGAGAGACACACTTTTGGTAAGGGCGGCAGTGTGTATAGAGGTTAAGACATGCACTTTTGGGACGGGCCGATCGATCGTTGGCAGTGCATAGAGAGGTTGAGAGGTGCACTTTTGGTACGGGTCGTTCGATCCTTGGCAGTGCACGAGCGTGGCTATCTTATGAATCCGTCCGGTTGTCCTTACAATGCATGCGTATGCTTTAATTTTTACTAAATTTTTATGAAATTGATCTGACAGATATTTGGGAAAAAGTTAAGTGGTAATTGTTTTATTTATCCCCAGTATTCTCCCTGGATTTCACTATCTTACATATATACTTGTTGCTTCACTGTCCTTACATGCCTACTATTTTTATTACATTCTGTTAAATTATACTGTTGGACCTTAGTGAGTTTTATGTCGACCTCCCGTCAATACCCCTTCGAGGTTAGGCGGGATACTCACTGGGTACATATATATTTGTGTACTCATGCTGCACTTCTGTACTTAATTGTACAGGTTCTGGGGATGGTGTTTCTGGTTATCCGACCGGAGCTTGACATACATATTCTGGACCTTACTCCACGGTGATCTGCCTCCCTTGGCGATTCCCAGCTGTGCTTGGAGTTATCTTTTGTTTATTCCTCTCTATATCCTTTCTGACAGCAGTACATCTTGTATTATCTTTTGTATATTCTACTAGATCGCCTATTGACTTGTGACACTAGTTCCTGGCACGCACTTAGTAGATTCTTATTTTGGGACTGTATATATATTGGATCACCATCATTTTGGTTGTATGTATCTAAATTGGTAGATGTTCCGCTTTTACTTAGATAAGCTAAGTTTTAAACTTTGGGAAATATGTGGGATTGGTATGTTAATAAGAAAAATCTCACTAGTAAACAATTGTAGGCTTGCCTGACGTCGTTGTTGGGTGCCATCACGACCCGTGTTGGATTTTTTGTCATGACAACATTGTATCAGAGCACTAGGTTCACGTAAGTCTCATGAGTCACGGGCGGACCCATTAGAGTCTTGCGGATCGGTACGGACACATCTGTACTTATCTTCAGGAGGCTACAGGGTGTTAGGAAACCCCTATTTGTTCTTATTCTATCGTGCAGCCTGTGATTTACTAAACTCATTCTTCTATTCTCTGATCTTCCGGACCCGGGAAGGGCCTCTACCCCCATCGTTCGAGACCGGGGGAGGGCACTGGCCCTTGGTAGGGGACGAGGGCGTCCTAGAGCTATACTGGTCCCGCCACCAGAGGACCCTATATTAGAAGAGCAAAATGAGGTGCCTCCAGCAGATCCTGCACCCGTAAACTTTATGACGGCGCCAGGTTTCTAGGAAGTCATAGGCCGTATGATGAGATTTATGGACACCATGTCCCAGGCTGGTTTATTTCCAGCAGATCCTGTCACTTCACAGGCAGGAGGGGGAGCCCAGACCCCTACTGCCCAGGCCGCAGGAGCGAGAGCAGCATTACATCACACCCCGGGTACACTGCCCATGGGTGGTACCCAGCCTGTAGCGGCAGCACCGGATCCCAGACCAGCTGCGGATGGCGACCAGCATAAGATATTAGACAGATGGACTCGCTTTCACCCTCCAGTCTTCGGGGGTGAGCGAGGTGAGGATGCCCAGGACTTCATTGATAGGTGCAGGGATAGACTACACAACATGGGGACCCTAGCGTTCCATGGGGTGGACATCACCGCATTCCAGTTAGAGGGCAGAGCTCGCAGGTGGTGGTAGTCTTATATTCTTAGCAGGTCAGTCAATTCTCCTACTATCACTTGGGAGCAGTTCACACCGATGTTCTTGGACAGATATATTCCACCCTATGAGAGGGAAGAGACGCGGGGTCAGTTTGAGCGATTAGAGCAGGGGCAGATGTCCGTGACAGATAATGAGGCTAGATTTTCAAAGATGTCACGCCATGCTCTTATGATATTTCCCACCGATGCTGAAAGAGTTCGGAGGTTTGTAGCAGGGTTGCATCCAGGTATTAGATCCACCATGTCCCGAGAGGTGGAGATGGGTACCCCTTATCAGCTCGTAGTGGAGATTGCTCGTAGGATCGAGGGATATCGGTTGAGGAGCAAGGACCAGGGTCATCAGGACAAGAGGGCTAGATTCTCAGGGGATTTTAGAGGCGCCCCAGCTAGGGGCAGGGGTCAGCATAGCAGTGGTCAGCCCAGCAGGCCTTTATATTCAGCAGCCCCACCACCTTCCCGAGGTGTTCCAGCGAGGCCTCATTTCAGCCATGGCAGAGCGTTCCTACCGTCCTCCAGCCATTTAGAGTTCACACAGTGGTTATTCCAGTCATCCGAGATCCTCCGATCCTTATTTCAGTGTTATGCCTGAGGGATCTCATCGCCCTCCAGCCCTTCACGGATCCTCCTCGAGGCAGCACTCTATGCCACCTGGAGTTGTTATGAGTGTGGAGAGCCAGGTCATATGAGGAGGCAATGTCCCCAGTATCGGGGCAAGGCCGTACAGTAGAGCTATCAGCTGATGGGTCCGGCACCAGCAGTCCGGCCACCTAGAGGTGGAGGACAGACCGACAGGGCTCGTCCTAGAGGTGGAGGACAGTTAGGGGGAGGTCAGGCAGCTCCTGTTCATTCCGGTGGGGCACAGTCTTCAGGTGCTCCAGCTAGGTTTTATGCTATTCCGGCCAGATCAGATGCAGTGGCCTTAGACGGCGTGATCATAGGTATTATCTTAGTATGTGGTAGAGAGGCTTCAATACTGTTTGATCCAGGATCCACTTATTCATATGTTTCAGCCATATTTGCTCATTTTCTGGATGTCTCTCGAGAGTCTTTGGGATCTCCTATTTATGTGTCCACTCCTGTGGGCGACTATGTGGTGGTAGACCGGGTGTATCGGTCTTGTGTGATCACCTTCTGTGGGTTCGAGACTAGAGCTGACCTTTTATTGCTCGACATGGTTGATTTTGAGGTTATTCTAGGCATGGATTGGCTATCTCCTTATCATGTCGTGCTTGATTTCCATGCCAAGACAGTTACTTTAGCCATGCCTGAGTCACCTAGGCTGGA